>APFE031360336.1:0-50788 GCA_000404065.3 Pinus taeda | reverse complement strand
AATCATAAATGTCCATAAATTGAGGGCTCCTAAGTCCCTAAAAGTGTTGCTTCACTGCCTAAAGGAACAAGGTTAGCTGATTACATCATCTCCCAGAAGTTCTCCACTGAAAACTGCTCACAAATGGTCAAAATTGGACCATACTAAAAGCTCAGTGTAGAGGGTGCGATGCATATCACCTTCCCAGTGTACAAGGTGTGATGCATACTGAATTTCTCCTCTGTAGGGTGCGATGGTTTGGAATGGACAAATGGCAGGGACAAAATGTGAGGTGGAAGATCATGGAATCTTCCAAAAGCTTCCTCTCTGACACTTTCCTCTCTGTTTTCGACCAGGGATGAGTAAGAGACCATCATTCTCCAAGTGGAAGTAGGAACTATCAGAGAGAGGACACTAATCAAGATCTCATAAGATGACTCACCTCTCTGTAATCATCTATATATGGATCCCTCATCACAGAGATCCAGGGGCTGGAATTTTGTATCTTATAGAGAAGTGTTGTTGATTTTCTGGTGTACATTCATAGTGTTGGATGATCTAAGCTTTGCTTGAGGTGAAGAAGGACTTCCTAGCTGGAGGATGATGCTGGGTCAGAATATATGGTTGTAATCCTCTTGCTACTTTTCATCTTAATGAAGTTATTCTTGTTTTCTTCCATATTCTTGTGTACTTTTTTATATATGCATTTATATGGTTAACACACATTTGGTCCTGTGTTATTTATGAATATAGATCTTTGTTTCTTCGATAGTAGTATGTTGTTTTGATTTGACAGGTTCCTTTTGAAGCTGGGCAGACGAAGAAGAAGCGGCGAAGCTCTATCAAGAAGGAGAGGAAATCAAGCGCAAGACTAAGGTTGGCCTTCTTGGTTCTCCTCTTGTCTATTTTCATAAAAGAAAACAATAGTAGACTTTACTTGTTTGTTTCTAAGATAGCCACCCATCTCAGTGGGAATAGCAGCATCTGAGTGGACACTATTCCCAGTAAAAACTAGCACGTTCAAACTCCAAAACATACCTTCTCAATATTTCATTCACCCCCATATTATATAAATGACCTGCAATTACTGAAAAATCTGCAGCGCGAACTACTAACTCCTTCTTTTGTTGAGTGGAATAACCTTCTGGATTTGATCTAATTGTTAAGAATTTAATAATATCAAAAAAATGATCGTCTGCGACACGCACTGGAAATAGTTGTGCATCTGGAAGTCCTTCCTCCAAACTATTTGGTTCCTCTCCTGTTTCGATCCTGGATAGGTTGTGTGGGCCTACATTCAGCCTACCAAGCTTCACAATCACCTCAAAGTCATACTCCTAGAAAAATGGTAACCATTAGTGTATCTTCCCCCCCAACACAAGCTTATTGACTGGGTACTTCAGCCCGGAGTAATCCATATACATTTTAAAATGTTCACTAACAAGTAATGCATAAACTTATGCAACACGTAGACCATCGCTAGCCCTTCACGCTCTGTGGTGCAGTAATTTTTCTCGGTTTTGGATAACTTTCTGCTTGCAAAAGCTATCAAATGATCAATTTATCCCTCACCAACTTGTGTTAAAACTAATCCTAATGCAATGCAAGAGGCATCAACCTGCACATGAAACTCCTTTTTCTAGTCTAGAAACACCAAAATAGGTTTTGTCACCATTTTCTCCTTCAAGACATCCAAGTTGCGCTGAAAATCTTCATCCCAGCAAAACATCGCATTCTTTTTTAACAATTTCTCCATTGGTGTGGTTATCTGGTCATACGTATTGATAAACATCCTGTAGTACGCAGTGTGCCCCAATGTAGTGCACAACTATTTCACATTCTTAGGAGATTCCAAATTCATAATTACAGTGAACTTCGAAGGTTCCACCATAAATCCTTGCTTACATACAACATGGCCAAGAAAAATCCAAAAATGCGCACAGAATATACACTTTTTCAGGTTCAGAGCGATCTAATACCTTCGACACGTATCTAACATGAGGCGCAGACTCACAACATGGCACTTCACCAGCCCAAACACAATCCAATCATCAAAATATACCTCTAGGAATTTGTGAATAAAGTCCTTGAACGTTGCAATCACTACCTAGGAAAAGACTGCAAGCACGTTCTTTAATATAAATGGCATAATTGTATATTGGAAGCAACCCCACTCAGTCGTGAAGGTTGTTTTGCTTCGATCTTCTGGAACTATCTTGATTTGATGATATCCTGAAAACCATTAGTAAACGAGTACACCTCCTCTCTGCCAACATTCTCTAATAATTCGTCATTAAATGGTGTCAGAAATCGATCATGCACAGAAGCATCATTCAGCATCGGCAGATCTACGCATATGTGGATCTCGCCCTTCTATTTCTTTTCTTGGAACACCATTGGGATTACCCAATCTGATTCTTCTATAGGCTCAATGATACCAGCCTCTGGAATTTTATCCAATTTTAGGTGCACCTTCTCCTTATACTTTGGATTCAGTCGATAAGGTCGCTTCTTAATAGGCTTCACATTCGGTTTCAATGTGATCTTCATAACACTTAAATCACCGAAAAATCCATTTTAAACCTGAAAACTTCATTGGGAAGAAGTCTTGGTACTCACGTAGAAGCTCAGGTACCTTATCAATCGTATCCTCGTCCCAATAGTCTCCTATCTTAGCGAACTTAGGTTCTTCTTCAGATCCAATGTTTACCTATCGATTTTTCAAAGGCTCTGATATATCAGGGTTCACCATCTTCAATCCTTCGACTTCACGTTGTCCTTCAATTTCAGGAATGGTAATATTCCGCGGATCCTCCTCTTCTTCAGCAGTCACATTATAGCATACCAACGCATGGTGTAGTTGTATATTCCAATCTGGCTTAGTCCATTCTATCAATTCCTTCGATGTTCTAAATATAGCTACTTTAATTTAATGCAGTGCCTCATCAATGCTCTCAAACCCATCCTCGAAGTTGAAGGTTAATAGAAAACTCTCCCTTAAAACGTCCCATTCAGTCGTTCCATGGTGTAGCTCTGTTTCCAAATACCAATTCATTGGGATCGTATCTAAGGTATGACAAAAGATATGCACCCAATTCGGTTGTGGTTTTGTTCCCCAGACCTTAGTCCATCGTGCTAAATGATCACGCGGATCATATTTCAAACTGTACTTTAATTTCATTCGAGTATTAGCATAATCGAATCTTAACTTCATTGTTATTTTGTATTCTCTCCATCCATCAAATCTTCCCTTATGCACACCCCACCAACGGGCAGGCGTAGCACGCAACACCAATTCCAGTGCCTGGAATCGATGTTTTTCCTGTACGTCCCTTTCAAATTCATATAGAGACAGTTCCACATCAGTCAAACCATCATAACACAAAAGATTTATTACCTCAGTCGAGACACACCTCAGCGACTTGGTCATTATATTACAGCAGAGTGTAGATACTTCATGCAGCATGTTCTACCGATGTTCAAGCTCTTCATATGAATCTGAGGTGTAGGAGTTATCCCTATCCCACACAATTCATCCATCAGCTGTAGGATTGATCCAATTCTCATCTTGTGTTGTTATCTTGTATATCTGATCTAGATCATCATCTCTTTCTATATAGTCACGAACAAGTTCAGTATAACGTGCTCCTCCTGCAGGGTCTAGTGGCACTACAACCCTGAGTGACTTCTTCTCAAACGACATCTTCCGCTTCTTCAAATTTATTATCCCGTTCATATCAATATTCTAGTCAATTCCTAATAGTGTCAGGTATGGGTTACTATCATCCACTATCTCAATGACCTCAAAGTCATCCAGCGCACTCGCATCCTCAATGTCCATCGTTACACAATATAAGTGCCCCATTGGAATAATCTTTTGCTAATTTGTCATGCGCAACTAAATAGGAGACCATTGAAGTGTAGGTATCCAGATTCTTTCCCATGTTTGCTTAGGCAAGACATTCACATCAGACCCTAGATCCAAGATTACCTAGTCCATTCATGCTCACCTATCTATGCAATTCGCCTCATCTCGCGCCCCATTCGTGCTTTATTCTTACCAATCTTTCTTACGATGCATTGCTTAGTAGGATTCTTTTCATTATTAGCGCATTGGTCTATTAAGTCTTGCAATCCTTTGAATGCTTTCTGATCGTGCAATAACTTTATACAAGTCTTCAGAAAGTGATGCAGGAGCATCCAGACTTAGCCAGCAATGTGATTTTATGTTCACATGTTGTGGCTAACATGAGATGAAATTCATTGACCTAAGTGGTCAAAAACAATTTTAATAGAGAGAGTTGGATCTCTCGAATTTATATTTACTTCAATTATTGTAATAATTAGACCATGGTATTATTTTTAGAATAGGAGATAAGTTTTTAGGATGGGTGTATCGGATCTTAAGAATAGGGATTTAATAGTTGATCTGATAAAAATAGAGATTGAATTGTCAATATTGATAGGATAGGATTCGATCCATAAAAGAAGGGAAAAAATGTAATGATAGATTGGGAATGGAATAGGACAGTGAGAAGCGAGAAATTGAGAGAGAGAGGGATAGGATTTGAGAGTGAAATAGAGGTCAAACAAATTGTTGTAATCGAGCCGAGAGGTCCAAAACTCTGTAATTTCTATGTTATTGAATAATTGATTATATGTGGTGTTGCGTGTTATTCCTGGTGTAGAATTTCTCTTGAATCCATGTATCGGCGTGTTCTACCCTAATCGGTTATTATTTCTCTTTTATGTATTTCATTTATAATTAGAGCCAAATAACATTAAGGCTTAATTTTGAGATTAAGTTAAACCTTTTATTAAACTGTGGTTCTTAAAGTTATGCATTGAGCATGTGAGCAGGATTAAAAAGCAGTAAGTGGTATGTCGCGTGGAAAATAAATGGGAAATGGTATTTCTCCAAACTGTGGGATTAATCTAAGCTGGTGACACATAGCACGGAAAACCACTTTTCTCATGCGCTCTCAACCTTATATCGGTCATCCAAGAATTCACATGAGATCGCGCGATAACCGTTGGATCAAATGGGACAGATCAATGGTGGAAATCAATTGGACTAGTTTGCAAGCGGATACGATGCGATATCTGTTAGATCTGAAGAAGCCAAACCAATGGTGGAGATTGAAGTGCTCAGGGAGTAATAAGTCAAAGTAAGACCGACAATGATTGGTCAGACAAGCGGGACCCTCAGGAGGAATACACGTATTAAATATGTTTAGCGCGCAACTGATTGGTTTTTAAGTGAACCATTAGCCTAATTGTAGACTACCACTTTAATTTTTGAATACCCTCCACACCATTTGGTATCAGAACCCTAGATTAAGTCTGCTATAGTAAACATGCCACCTAGGAGAGGAGTTGGCATAGGTCAGGGGAGACCTGTAGCGAATGCAGTTCTACTTGAAGAGATTCGAAATCTGCGTACAAGGTTGGAGACAATGGAAACTACTCAAAGGAAAGCACCTGATGAAGGAGATGCTAGTGTTGTAGAGGAATCTTCTAAGGAAGAAGAAGAGGATGAAAGTGAAGCTACCAAAGTTCTCAAGATATTGGCCAAAGCAAGTGGAAGAACCTAAGGTGGAAATACCTTTGTATGATGGGAATCTCAATGTAGAAGAGTTGATGGACTGGATCAGTTCATTGGACAAGTATTTCGACTATGAGGAGGTTGATGACAAAAAGGAGGTGAAATTTGCAGTTACTAGATTAAAGGGTCATGCAGCTATCTGGTGGGATGAACTACAAATATCCAGAGCAAGAAAATGGAAGTAAAAAATCAAACGATGGGATAAAATGGTGAGTAAATTGAAAGCTAAATTTATGCTAAAATATTATCAATTAAATCTTTTCAGACAATTGCAAAATTTGAGACAAAAAGGACTCATTGTCAAACAATATATAGAAGAATTTTATAATTTGAGCATTAGAGCAGGACATGCAGATGATGATATAGGAAAGGTGGCCATATACATCAATGGCTTGAGATATGACATACAGGGTGAAATCAACTTAGTGAGTCTAAAGACAATTGAAGATGCTTATCAAGCAGCTTTGAAAGCAGAGGAGAAGATGTTGAGAAAACAAAATCAGAGGAACAAAGGGAAAAGTTCAACAAGAGGTAGAGGAACTACCAGATCAAGATTTCAGCACCCTCAGGGTGAAGTAGGAGGTTCAAGTAGTAGACCACCACAGAGAGGATACTTTAGTAGAGGAAGATTCGCACCCAAAGGAAGAGGCCAACGAAGAGAAATTTGGTGTTATACATGTGGAGAATGGGGACATGGATCATGGGACTGTCCTCATAATAAAGCAAAAAATCAGAAGAATGTGAATGCAGCTGAGGCAAAGGAAGGAAAAACCTCAAATTGCAAATAAGGAAGAATCACCCAAAGTAGGAGAATCTTTGTTATTGAAAAGGGTATTACTCAAAGCAGAGAAAGAGACAGGAGAACCAACTCAAAGGAAGAGTTTATTCAGAACTACATGCATTCCAAAGGAAAATGTTGTAAACTGATAATTGACAGTGGAAGCACTAATAACCTTGTTTCTACATAAATGGTGGACAAGTTATGATTAGTGAAAATAGTACACCCTACTCCTTACAAAGTATCATGGTTGCAAAAATCACATCAACTTATTGTGATAGAACAATGCAAAGTAGAAATCCAGATTGGTACTTACAAGGATGTGGTATTATGTGATGTAATGCCAATGGATGTGTGCCATGTATTGCTGGGAAGACCTTGGAAGTTTGATAGAAAATCCATTCATGATGATAGAAGGAACACCTATACCTTGGAGAAGGATGGAGTGAAGCATACATTGCTTCCATTAAAGGATGAAACAAACAAAGGAACAGCTAGAAATACTGTTATGCTGATGATGGAAAGGAGTTGTTGCAAGAAGTTGGAAAAGGTGAAGAAATGCATTTTGCTGTCATAGGGAGACCTAGGATAAACCTATAAGGAGATAAGCCAAAAATACAGTTAAAAAAAAAAAAAAGTAGTTTCCTTTCTTTTTCTTTCAAAAATCATAAATATTATTTTATTATTTTTCTTAGGAGCACCAGTTTAGACCTCAAAATTCCACTAATAGACTTCGAAGGTTAGGTGTTCAATCAGGAATGATTCAAAACATAAGGGGAAATTGTTAGCCTTTCCTTTCCAATCCAAATCTAGGTAGATGGGCCAATGGTCTGAGGAAAAATAGATGCATTTGTGGATTTACCTGTCAACATTAATGATTTGGAGTTGGCATATTGATTGTCCTTGGAATACTCTATTTTGTAACTTGTCCCATGTATGAATTTTTCAATGTGCCAAAGTCCATAAGGAAAGCGAAAACTTAGGCCATAGTTTATGGCCCCAAATTTTGGTCCAAATGCTTGAATTAGGAAGTTTATCATTACATGTTGCAAGGTTATAGGCTTCTTTGAGATTAAATATTCATGTGGGCTTGTATCCCGAGAGCATATTGTCCTCTTCCCATTGTTCTTTAATTTTTCTACTTTGAATATTGTTCCATAATTTGTTGCACATTGTGTCTTTTGTTATGGGGTTCCATTGTTCTCTATTTCAGCAGGATTTCCAGTGTGGGCGTGTCGAGCACTATGTCAATAGTGTGAAATCGGATTCCAACCTTGAGATATCATGGATTCCTATAGATGAATTAGCCCTTCCTGATTCTTCATTTTAGATGCTACTTCTCGGAGTCCTCCTAGAATATCATTGTTTAATCATTTCAAATATCCCCATAATTTATTTTTTTGAGTCAAATGGTGGTTTTTCCAAGAGACGTCCCAGATTTTTGATCCTCAAATTTCACCATCCGGATTTTTTTCCTTCAATATGTGGGGTGTATTTTTTTCTCCGCATTTTTCCCCATAGCTCATTTGGATTTTGGATCCTATTGTAACATTTTCTTGTCATAAAATTTTCAAAACATATTCCAAAAACTTTACTTTTATGCACTTTGTAAATAAAAATATGTGTTCATTTCTATAAGCGCCATATACATATATGATTGGTTATATTTTTATAAAATTTTTGAATAAATCTTTTTAATAAAGCGCTTGACAAATCACCCCCCCTACTTTCTCAACATTTAATAGAAGGGCGATGAGTGGGGGGCTTTGCGATGGATTATTTTCCCAAAACCATAATTGGGTACGTGGCGGCGTATGGTTAATAACAAACCCCCCACCCTGCAAACCCACATTTGGTTGCCACCAAAATATCATTACCACCAATTTTCTTTTTTGTTACTACCATTTTATCTGTCACCAAATCTCATTACCACCAACTGCTATCTTCATTAATTCCCATTACCGCTTAATATTACCATTATTGCTCTCAATTATTTTATTCGAAGTTATTTCCTCTTTTTTACCCTTTGTCAAAATAAGTTACAGTTGAGGAAGAACAGTGCTATCTCTAAGCCATTCAAAGCAATCATCTGCAAGTTATTTCCGAGCACTGCATTTTCACAGTAATCTTATTTCTTATCCTCGTTTCATATTGAAAAAATGAGTTTTCATAAAGGAAAATCATTAAAATTTAGTCTCAACCTACACCTCCCTTTGCATCTATAAAATTTGATGAAATGTCATTAATTCATTTGGATTCTAATATTGTGGAAACTAAGTTTGAATTCAACAATTATGAGCTACAAAATTGGGCATTTCAAAATTTCCAAGATAATAGTCATGATTTTTCTCTTTGGGAATCAATCCTTCCTTAATTTGTTTGTCCACAAACCCACCATTTTCTTGAGTTTGTTGCATGGTGTTTAGATATATACTTACAAAGTGAAAGAGCCATTATTTCCAAGAATTAAGAGCCTTTGTTTTTTATTAACTCTGAGTCAATTTTACAGGCCTTACAATTTTTTGTTCCTAGTTCTCTCCACCTATTCTCCAGTGAATTTTTTTCAAAAACCTATCATAGATTAACCTCTTAGCATAGGAAATCCATAATTGAATCTTTTTTTGCAAAAGGAACTGCCATTCCCCAACACAACCCTCCTTATCCTTCAAATGTCTTCCTAGAGATCTCTAGACAAATCATATCCATGTTGTGTTGTCTTCTGGGTATGAAAGTGATGAAGTGGTGTTAGGATTTCTATAAACACTTTCACCAACAAAAAAGCCTTCAATTTTATTCAACTTCGTTCAGTTTCTCTTAGATATCATTCATGAGAAATTTTTGAAATTTGGAAATGAAAGGTCATTTAAACATCAATTAGTTTTAGTATATTTCTTCATGTATCATCAGTGAGAAAAGTTCCTTCAAATACAGTTGCAAAAACAAGATATGTACCGGATTCAATGGTCAATCTTCCACTGGACTTCTTTAGTTATAAAACATTCTTAAGAATTCTATTTTGTAAATTATGTGGACCAATTTATGTCAGAATGTTTCAGTGTCTTAAACAATGATAAAGTCCCAAGAATTCTACCAACGGTCAAGCTCACTTTGCAACTCAGTGAACAGACTAATTTAGGTGACTAGTATTTGTATAAAATTTGTACTAATATAAGAATGTATGGATGTGAAATCCATTCATATCATTTTCCATTTTTCCTCCCAGTCATAATTTTTGCTCCTTAACTTATTAGATAAAGTCTAAATGTAGATCAAACGCATTTCATACCAAGAAAAAAAGAGTCTCTTTTCAAACTCAAAACACAAGTAGGTCCCTTTGTTGTAAATACTAGGGAAATTGATAAGGAAGTTGAATTTTTGTTAGCACAAATGAAATTTACAAAGGGAATCAGCTAGTCTTATGATCCAATTGGAAATATTTCATCTATCAAAGTTCAACAAGGTTTAACTTCCTATGTTCATGCACCAAAGCCAGATATTGAAAGATATGCCAATAAAGAAAAATGGGAATAAGGCACCCTAGAAGAATTACCATAAGAACAATAGGTAGAGAAACCAGAATTAATGTTTTAGCAACTCCTCAGCAAAGGGAAAAACAACTCAAAAGGGTAATTTAAAATGTTCCACATTCCACTTCAAAATCAGAAGGAATGAAATTTAGAGTCTATAAAAGATATAAAGTGAGGGAAAAAAATAATTTATCTAATATACCAAGTACACATATATATCTACACCTTCTATATTTATTCTCTCAAATGAGCTTGTATTCAATTTCTAGCAATTGGAAACAGTGGCAAGATAGTCTTGTTCGACTCCTTCCTCTGTTAATTAGAGTATCTATTCGAAGTTCATGGAGATTAGAAAGAAGAATAAAACTTTGAATTCAATTACCTACACTTAATTTTGGAAGAAAAATTCTTCTACAAAGAACTGAATACTCTCGACCCTAGATGCTCAGAAGGGAAAATTTCAATTAGCCTTTCTAGAGCCAAAAGTTCTAGGGGCTAAGGCTGGAGAATATTTTAAGAAAGTTGTATTTTATTTTAATGAGAATAAAATCCATCCAATTGATCAGATCGATCTCCATAGACAAATAGGGGAGATTATTTATTCTACTTTAACTAATTCTACAATTAATTTGTCAAAGTCACAAAATTCATTGAATAACACAATCTCTGAGTTAAAGATGGAAATGATGTCCTATCTTTCTAAACATACTAGTATCAAATAATTGGAGGATATAATTACCAAAATGGGATTAGATCCTCATGATATAAAAGCTACTCAAGAAATCATAAAGAAAATAAATGCAGACATTCAAGTTCTCTGCGAGAGATTAAATATGCCTATTATTGAACATCCACAAACATAAGAAGTTGGAGAGCTGGAAAAGGAAAAATAATTTCTCTTATCAAAGATGATAGAAGAATTTTCAAATACAAAAAATGGAAACACAGATGGAACAGACACTGAAAGAAAGAGAACAAATAGGATGGATAGTGCCTTCAACATCTCAAGTGGGCTCATAAAGAAATGATGCAACAGAGGAGCTAACAGAAGCAATATAATCTTTAAGTTTAAATAATGAAGAGATTTGTAAACTAAAGAAATATTTAGAGAAAGTTGAACAAGAAAAAATTAAGTCATATAATGATTTGGTTGTTCAAATGCAAAAGGCTTCCAGATTATAGAAGCAACTTAAATTGTATTTAGGCCAAGTTGACAGTGTTCAATGTCTAATTCAATCTAAAGAAATAATTTGGATAGAGATATTCTCTTCAATCTCTGATATTTGGACATCAATTGAGATTATAATTGAATAGGAAGAATTGTTGGAAAGAGTAGAAAAATCAATATATGAAATCAAGAATGGGCTAGGAAACAAACCCAGACGAGCTAGTAAGATTATCAAATTTTTAAACTCAAAAAAAAAAATAGGAGTTAGAAGAAATAGGTATCGTTGATTGAAATCATTCAATCATGCAAACCAAAATGATTTTAACTAATAAAAATATGATGATGCAAATGAAGGGGAAGTATAATTCCATGCAGATTCAGATTAACAAGCTCAAGAGAAACTTCTCTCCTCTACGGCAAAGAGGTTTACCCTCTTTCAAAAATTCACAAGGAAAGTTGGCATCTAAAGAAGAATATCAAAGTTTATTTAATAGGGTGCTTTGGATAAATAAAAGTTTGTTGGAGGCAAAGGAGCTTTGACAGGTTTCAAAAATATATTGAAGAGGATGAAAGTTATATAAATATGGTTGCCTTAACTTATCCAGTGGGAGAAGAATGGGAACAGCTCGTTGATTTCATATCTTAGTTTTTGAAGTCAAAGGAAATATCTCGAAAGTAGGCTAAATTTAGGTAGATAATCAAGGAAAATCCAGATCCAGAGTAGCGGAATCAGAGTAGACTCAAATATATTAGGAACAGAATCCAAAGATCAAGGACCATTGAGGAAAATCAAGCTAAATATTTTCTATTTTGGTCGAAGTTCTGTTGAAGATTATCCAAATTGTTATTTTGGATAAAAAATGTTTTCATTGTAATATGTAGATATAGCATTTTGTATAAACTCTATATATATTATTTATTTTTATTGGAAAAGGGTTTATTCCTGGACCAAATTTTTGCATATTTCTGTAATACCTGAATGTTTTCAAAATCAATCAAGGAGTTATATTCTCCACTTATAGTAACATTATTCCACTTGTGAGTGCTATTGTATATATAATTGGGAAAGGTTGCAATGAGGATTAGCCTTCCTAACATCCCCTAAAAAATTTATGTTCAATACTGGGTTAATTAAGAAAATTGTTGGTTTATTTATGTTATTTTGCAATTCGTAGATTGTTTCCTTTTGTACAATTCCTATATGTATTAATGTTAGTTATGGGATATCTTTCTATATGCTTTATTATCTCATCATATAACTAAGTATTTATTTGGGATACCTATCAATTATCAAATGTCTCTTTCATTCTTTTATCAATACTCTTAAAAGATTATATGTTATTACGATTGGAAATCAACACCTTCTTTGATTGTTAAAAGAATAAGGATTATTTACCTAAATAGAGGTTGTATCATTGAACCAACCATTTTTAGAGCACATCCTTTACATAGATGCTTTGACACAGTTCTTTAGCCAGGAATTATCAACAAAGGAAAATATCAAATTGGCATTGTTGTCGGGGAACAAGAAATTGACATTATTTTTCCTTAGGACAATGATTGATATTACCTCATTGATGGTGAAAAAGAGGCTTGTTGGCTAGATAATTCACCTAACGTACTCCATTGGTTAAAATATTGGCTTCTCAAAAATGTAGCAAATCAATCTAGATCCTAAACCAACTTCACCTTTATCAGATTCTGAAAATTAGATTAGACAATCTTCTATCAGATGTAGGCTTGAATCTACATCCTATGCTCCTCAAGGGTCATCCTCTCATCCAAAGATTTTTCAAGAACAACATAAGCCTATTGGTTTATCCCCAAGAGTCTCAGATTTATTGAAAAATGAGTAGATCTTCAAATTTATTTGTTAGTTTAGAAAATTGAATCTTTACATGTTGGTTTAAGGGGGCCTGATCCAGGTTCAGAGTCTTTTGTGCCAACCAAAAAAATTCTGACTATTGGCCCTTTCGGCAGCAACCTGCGTATCGCAGGCACTAGTCTCACCCGAAGTAGTATTAAGGGATTCTAGAACCAGGTTTCTGCAACCAAGGACATGTGATAAGTGGTTCTTAGGCTCCTATAGCTCAAATCTACCTTCGTGCAACCGGTATCCTTCTAGGGCTTGTTATTATAACTCAGTCAACTAGCTTAAAGACCTTCGCGAAGGTCTGCGATCAATCTTTGCAGAACTTGATCCGGATTTAAATAGGAACGCAATAAAATACAGAGATAACCATATACATAAAGATGCAGTGGAAATAATGCTTCATTTCATTAATGGAAAATACCGAAATATGCATACAACCAGAAATGGAAATAAACCAGCTAGGACGATGATAGCTTATCTCTGAGAAGAGATGTGGCGGCTACATGCCTCTGAACTGTTCTGAACTATGTTAAAATGAGGCTCGAAGGCCTATTTATTGTTGAGAAACAATGGAAAACCCTTCACATTCCAAAACCTACCCCTAGAAGATGAAACGCCAAATTGTGGGCGCTGTTTTGGGTAAATTGGTACATCAATTTCCCGGGGTCGTAACTTTGGCATACGATCTCCGTTTGACGCGTATGATAGCTCATTAGAAGGATCTATCCGAGAAATACCACTTTGGGAAAGGAAACATCGGTCCATGGACCCATGTTGCCCCCATATTTCCCAAAAAACGTCGTTTAGGGCCTCAAAACGGCTCCGGAAGTTCAGGACCCGAAAAAACTGCTAAAAATAGTAAATTGTGCTACAATTACAGAAACTGAAAAGACTGAAAGAGACAGTTGTGGGGGTCCAAATGGGATAGGTGGGTGGCCACCAACATCCACCTGGATCATGAAGGATCAAGAGGATACTTTGAAGATGAAGGAAGAACTCGATGAACTCTGGACTCAACACGAGTGCACTGATCTTATGTGTACAAAACTTGAAGTAAAGGTCAAGGAGACTGAAGAGGCAAGAGATTGAGGCTTGGCAGAGATCGTGAACTTGCATAAATCTCTTAATGAAGCCATAGATGAATCGCAGTGTTGAAGAGGGCCGTAAGGCATAACTTAGGTGGAGGAGTGTCCCATGTTAAAGTCAAGGAACCAGAATCTTATGATGGTACAAGGAGTGCGAAAACTCTTGGAAACTTTCTCTAGGATATGGAGCAATACTTGGAATTCTTGGGTCTATCCGATGATGAGACAAAGGTGAGGGTAGCGGCTCAATTCTTGACGAAGGATGCTAAAATGTGGTGGCGAAGGAGGATGGATCAGATTGCCAATGGAAATGCTAATGACATAACTTCATGGGATGATATAAAGAAGGCTTTGCAGACCCATTTCAGTCCTCAAGATGAGATGTGGGAAGCAAGGATGAAGATTAAATTCATTAAGTAGACAGGGAACCTACATACATATCAGCGGGAGTTTGCAAGTGTGGTTCTGGAACTTCCTGACATGGCGGAGAGGGACAAGGTGTTCAACTTCATTATTGGATTGAAGCCTTGGGCACACAATGAAGTGAAGAGGCAGAAGATTAAGACACTTGAGGAATCTTTTGCTGCTGTGGGCAGGTTGGTGGAGAATTATGATGGGACTTCTAAAGAGAGGAAGAAGAAGTCCGATAAGCCGAAAGAGAAGAAGAAGGATAATTCTTCAAAATAGGATGTTAAGTCGAAGACGAAGAAAGACTTGAAGTTTTGGATATGTGCTAAACCACATACGGTGAAGAATTGTCCTTCCAGGCTGAAAGTGGCTGCTATTACACAATCTAATACGAAGAATGAAGAAGCTTCTTTGGGGATGATGTAAATTCTTGGAGTTGTTGCTGCTACAGAGGTTGTATCTCGGAGAGATCTTGAGAGGAACAGTTTGGAGTATGTTCAGATGAAGATTGAGAGTGTTGATATACTCACTATGGTGGATAGTGGGGCTATTTACAACTTCATGAGTGAAGATACTATGAGAAGGATTGGGTTGAAGTTTGTACGGGTAAAAGCACAAATGAAGACAGTGAATTCTCCTCCTGATTATGTTCTTAGTGTAGCTGAAGGAGTGGACTAGGAAAGTCGACTTCACTATAGTGCGGATTGATGACTATGAAGCTGTGCTAGGGATGGAATTCTTGAAACAATTTGATGCTATGATTGTTCCACATTTGAAGAAGTTGTACATTTACGATGGAAGGGAAGATGTACCCATTGGTGTGACAAGGCCTGATTGTAAACTGGAAGTGATGCAAATGGAGGATGAGAATCGCATGGAAGCCATGAGTAAGCGGTTGTCTAGTGTTGAGACAAAGCTTACCGAGCAGTCATTGGTCATCAGGACACTATCTGATAGTATCTTGGATTTGTCAAGAAGGCTAGAAGTGGTTGATGATGATGATGATGATGAAGAGGTTTATGTGAGACCAAATGTTCGAGAGGAGGATCGCGTTGCATATCTACAGAGGATGGAGATAGAGAATCCTGACAGATGGATTGAGCTTATTAGTGAGGGTGAGCCTTGAGGCTCTACTCCCTCTACATCTTCTTAGATGACATAGAAGATGGGGCTCATTGTTAGCTTCTCATGGCAGTGAGTCCTTAAAACAGGTTGAGCAGGTATGGCAGATGGTGCAGGGATGGTTCGGCATCAAGCATCATGACATGTTGCAGATGGGATGGAGTTTCCATGAACTTGAGCATGGATGAGATTCTTGGTGAGTCCAGGATGTGGCAAAATCCGAGATAGACTAGCGAAGGCATAAGGATATTCACTTTCATGGATTGAGCGTGACAGTTGGATTAGCTACGCAATTAGTTCAAACATGGGGTCTGGAAGTGTACAAAGAGATGTTGACATCAAGCAGGCAGGAAGGATGACAGTTCATAGGATGGGATGACACATGATGGAGATGGTAGTTCTACATATGTTGCAGGGATGTTTGCAGTATGTAGAGGAGTTGATATCATGGACCAAGGATGAGACAGTTGTTGATCTTGGTGGATGACTACTAGGATTGGATGTTGTCAAGGACGACAACAACTTCAGGTGGAGGAGGATGTAAGGACATGCGATCCTTGACACGTCCTCCAGTTAAGTGCGACAACTTGACTTGGTGAACGAATGAGTTGGAACATGGACGAAGTGTGAACTCATGACAGAAATGTGCGAAGGACATATGTAAAATGCACATAAGGAAGGAGAGCGAAGATGTTGATATGGTGTGGGAAGCATTGGCACACACCCATGACCGACCATACATATCGTGGCAAGCTTGGGCAAAGGTTGTTGGCCGACCAGCAATAAACAAGGCAAGTGCAATGTCGCAAGGTCATTCAACATATGGTGGACAAGTCGGCTTGGGTAGCTTGACTCGCCCTACCATCCATATATATACAACGAAGGCATGGAGCATTTGGTCATCAAGCATTCGAGCAAGTCTTTCGTGTATCAAGTGTAGTGTGAGGTGCAGGTCGCAAGGAGGCGCAAAATTTGATGCGCTCGCACTTGGGTAAAGGAACACAGTAGCACACGGACTTGGGTGAAAGACAAGGGCGCGGGTGAAGGCGCCCAGCGTTCGGGTGAAGGCGCGGGTGGAGACTCCGGTGGGTCACCCACCTGCCATGCAGAAGTAAACGAAGGTGTCTTTGGGTGACTTGGGTAAGTCACCCACCCGCCGTGCAAAGTGTGAAGGGTGAATTGAGTGAGGCCGCTCGCCTGTCAAAACAAAGTTTGGTTGAGGAGCGGTTGGCAGCTCGTGTGAGGGTGCGCCTGCCTGGCTCAGGCAAGGAACTTTAGTTGGCACATAGAGGTGTTGCCTTGATGTAAAATTGGTTAAGTATGAAACTTGGTGTTTCCCAAGTATACCTATAAAACTTTGTAACATTGAAAAGTTGAATGATATATTATATTCGGGCAAACTCATTGTTCAGGGAGTTGCCCCTCCCTTTATACTGTGCAATTGTGTTCTTTTATAATTGCTGATGATAATGAATGTGTATGGGTGTTCATTGTTATAAAGGAAACATAATAATTACTTAGTTGAGGAACACAAACTAAGTGGGACATATGGTTAGGCGCAGTCCATGAACATAAGTATTGGTGAAAAGAAAGTGGTCAGTGGTGTTGCACCTCGCCAACAGCAGTTGAAAGACTATCGTCGGCCTAGGGACGTGACAGATATGGTCGAGCACATGTTTGGGTCCCTCCACATCGTGGTAAACAACGTAGGAGTAATCGACTCAAAGTATCCCACCCTCGTACAGACTCTGGATGAAGAATGGGACTGGATTTTCCAAGTGAAATGCAAAGGAGTGTTCTTGTGTAGCAAAGAAGCCACCAAAAGGGTCTTCCACAGTGGGGGTGGTCACATCTTCAAGCTAAGTAGCTCCTTGTTTGGATTTTCGACACCGAGATTCGTCGCCTACCCGATCAACAAGGAAATTGTGGAGATGATGATGAGAATCCTGGTGCAAGAGTTGAGAGGCATGCAGATTACTACAAATTGTGTGGCCTCAATTGTATGTCAACAACATCCATGGTCACCTTCTCCAAAAGCCCTTTAGGCACGCGCTCACATTTGGTGACCACGGCCAAAGTTCATTCACCGCGCTCGTCCACAACCTTGCTCGTACACATTCTCAGTCGGTCTAGTAAGGAGATATGCGATAAACAAAGATTTGGCACATGTAGAATTTTGATAGGATGGAGGAGGATGAAAAAGGAGCCAGGAGATTAGCTTGTGTGAACAGTGTTTGCCCAACGAATCCTATTGAGGAACACTTTTAGTGTAAATATATTTATGAAAAATAAGATATAAAAACAAGCATATTTATAGGGAGTCATCTAATGAGGGAGAGGAATGGCCCAGATGGCTAAAAGTGGTCGGAATCCGGGTAAAAAAAATTCAAAAGATCTTCTAGATGCAGTGTTTGAATCATGTTTTTGATGCTGGAAATGGATTCAGCACCATCAAAAACGTCTAAGACAGCTAAAATTTTGAAATTTAATAAGTATAACTTGGATTTACAAAATTCCTTGCCGGATTTTCTCTAAATATGACTTGAATTTCCATAAATTTCCGAGCAAGTCCTCTGCGACTACATGTATTTATAATTTACCTTTTATTCACATAACTCCAATTTTAAATTTAAAAAATTAAACACCATATCAACTTATTTAAAAAAACTAAAATTTTATTTCTAACTTATCTAAGAATAAGAGAGCAGCCTGTTCACTACTAAAAATATATGTCATTGAAGAACAACCTATTCACTACAATATACTCTTCTTCAATGTTGAAAACCTCTATATCATTACACATTTATAATTGGTTTCTGGAAACCGTCACAAAACTTTCTTTATATCAATATACCTCTATATCATTACACATTTATAATTGGTTTCTCAAAACCGTCACAAAGCTTTCTTTATATCTATATAAATAAGGTATAGCTTTTTTAGTCTTTTGACTAGATTAGAATGACAAGATTTGAAAGTCTTTTAAAATAAAGATGGATTCAACATCTAAAAACGTATGTTTTGAACATAATTATAGAAACTAAAAAATTAAAGGAGAGAAGGGAAAAGCCGCGGTGGGTCCCTGGGACCCTTCCCAAGCAACGATCACGTGTCGGCTTTTGACCAGATAAAACAGGACGAAAAATGAGAGAAAATAGATTGGCTGGGTGAACAGTGTTTGGCCAGAAATTGGCTGGATAAATATTAAAAAATATTATCATAACAGTCAATTTTTTAATACATGGTTGTAATCATTATGTTAAATTACACATATATATTTTTCTTCCCTTTTAAATGAGATGTATAAAAAACAAAAAAAAAAGTTTTATGGTAAATATTAAAACAATTATCATAACAATTAATTTTTTAATACATTGATGATCATTATAAATTTTTATTTATATCTATATATATAATTTTACAGATGTATAATTTTTTTATAGCGTTGTTTTAATTTGATAATATAAAAATTTTAGATTAATTTTATAGTTTGTTTTATAATTATTTATTTTTATTATTATTAAATATGTTATTAGGTAGGTGGAATAGGAAACCAAATATTTTTGACCATTTATTAATAGAGTAACTTGCTCAAAATTCAATGAGTTTTATTATTTCTAGCATAACTAAAGTATCTATGTTTCTGCTCTAAAACCAAAAGCTCAAAATAAACATTTAGACTCAAGTGTCTGAGAAAATAACAAGAGTTTGATCTCTAGCACTTGATCTTGGAGAAACATGTTTACACTAGAAATGGTAATGTGTGCTAATCTCTCATCAATCCTCTCTAAGAAATTCCTCTCATTACACTACATCCGTTTGACATCATCTAAAGGAGCAAAGATGTATTTTTCATCCTACTTGTCCATCAAGATCTTGCTTGGCAGGGTCTTCATCTACCAATACAAAGTTAGGGCGCAAAAATAATTCTTCCTTCATCCTCTAGTATGCCCCAGATTATGAATCCAAGTGGATAAATCCTCTAAGATCTTTGAATTCGAGAAGGCCTGCTTGTCATGAACAACACAAGACTCCAAATTGCAAATTTCATTCTAGGTATTATGGGGGACAACTACACTATAAATATAAGTGTTTTCTTGGGCTTGATGTTGGGCTCGATTATGGCCCTAGGGGTTGTGGCTCCCCACCCATGCCTACTATGCATATGCTCGCATTCATCCTTCAAAAAAGAAAAATGGGCCTTGGCGCTTAGACCTATGACAAATAACACAATGACAGAGAGATGACAAACCCCAAACTAGGTACCGTAAAACATGAGTTAGAAATTGACCAAAGGGAGAAAAACATAGGCTAAGGTATATATACAACTAAACCAATAAGAATTGCCCCCCACCAACAAGGAGCCTCCAAACAAAATAGACTATTAGGGACAACTTAGGAGGGGGCATCAAAATTACAGACATGTAGAAACAAACCATAAATTATCATCAAACCTAAGCCACAAAGGGAATTAAGCCCAGATTAACTGAGCATGACATGAGGAAACCCAATTAGAAGAACAAGCTATATCAGGTAACTCAGGAAAGACACTAGAATTGTAACCCAGAGGACCATTCAAACTACTACAAGCATCACAATGAACCCATAAAAAATAAAAACCTTTCCAACGACATATTAGTAGAAATTCAAATAATATCATTGAATATTAAGAGAGACCCAACTAAGATAAGGAGGCATCCATTCATTACATGTCGGAAGAAGCTTCACACTCAAGATTGAAGGAGCTACACTAGAGTCCATGGAGTCGAACACATAGATAAACCCAAATATTTTCCCACTGCCTACACCACCATGTTCATCCAAACCAACTTCATTGAATAAAACCACCATGCAACACACAGAACAACAACCCCAATGCACCTTGTAGAAATTACCATAAAAAGGTTCCTACTTTGGTGAGACTAGAGAAAATTCAACCAACTTTGCCTAAAGTTTCCTCCTTTCTTTTCGTCTTGAGGCAAGGGAATATGTTGATGTCTCTCTATGAAAACTTGTGAGCATTTACCACTCCCTGTCCACTCCAACAGACAACAAACCATTGCTACGGATATTAAATTAAGTCACATGCTTATGCACGCAATAATGCGACCACACTACCACCAGAATTAAATATTTTCTTTATTTGAATGATCCAAGTGGATATTGGTGGCCACCCACCTATTCCACTTGGACCCCCACCATTTTTTATTTCAGTTTACTTAATTATAGCACAATTTACTATTTTTGACAGCCTTTTCAAGTTTTGAAATTTTGAATCCATTTTGAGGCCGTAGAAGGCGTTTTTGTTTTTTGAAAATGGGAAAACCCATAGCTTATAACAAGGGGTTGTAGTCAGAATTTTTAGTCCTAAGATATATATTTCTAACAAGGTATCGTACATGTCAAATGAAGATTGTATGCCAATGTTATGACTCAAGGAAGTTGATTTACCAATTTACCCCAGCGTGGCCCACAAATTCCTGGTGCTTCATCCTCTAGGGTTAGGTTTTTGGATGTTTAGGGTTTTCCATTGTTTCTCAATAATAAATATGCCTTAGAGCGTCATTATAACACAATTTAGAAGGCATGTAGCCACCACATCTCTTCTAAAAGATAAGCTACCATCACCCAAGCTAGTTTATTTCCATTCTACATGTAAACAATTTTCAGTACTTTGTATTAATGAATTGAAGTTATGTTTTCATTGCATCTCTATGTTTCTATTTGTATTTGTATTTCATTTGATTCCCTCATAAATTGTGATCAGTGGTATTATGATGGTTTCTTATTTCTCTAGTTTTTTGTGTATGTCCCCAACGAGGTTGGGGTATAAGGAGTTGGGAATTGAACTGGTTGAGCCCTTTCAAGACCATCCCCAATGACACTGACGAAATCCCATGGCGGAAAAAAATAAAGACAAGGGAGCAAGATATCTTATCAAATTGTTGCTCAAAGAAGCCCTCAAGTGGAAAATGAATGAGATGATGGACAATTTTGCCCAGATCCTTTGGTAGATGCCCACTGACGATTCACCTTCATCCAACAGTCACTTCGGAGGTACCCCCTTTAAGGTAAAAGTGAACTTCAATATCCCTATATTCGAAGATAAAATAGATTTAGATATTGTAGATAAATGGTTGAATATATTGGAAGGTTATTTTTTGATCCATAGTTTCTTCGATAGGGAGAAGATTACTTTTCCAGTGCTTAAGGCTCCCCCCCCATGTCAAGGATTAGTGGGAAATTACAATGAGAAAAGGGTCGACGAACCTTCTTTGTCTATAGATGCCCCCTCTTAGAACTCTTTCTAAGACACTATCAAGTAAAAATATTAACCCGTGGAGAGCTATGAGGGCAGGTACATACAATGGACCACACAACAATAGCAAAGGGTCCAGGATGTGCACTGGCTCACAAATTTTTTCATACTCTACACACAAATTTGAGCATCAAAGACTTTGAGTGGCATTTGGTGCTCAAGTACCATGGTGGTCTGCACAAATACATTTAGGAAGAAATGGAGTTCCTAGACATCTCCTCGTTTGGTGCATCCTGTCGATATGCTATCAAGATTAAACGAAAATTTAAACAAAAGAAGCATGAATTTGGATATACAAATCAAAGGCAAGGCAAGAGCACCCCCAAACCGTAGAACAAAGGACAAAGCCAAGGTGGAGTGACCTAGGAGAACTCATCAAAGTTGTAAGTAAAGAATGGAACCACAAAGACGAATAAGGACACAGGAAAGTGGTGTGACTTCCACAAGAGTCCCACTCACAAGACAAATGAGTGTTGCTTCAAGCAATCATTGGTGGTCGGGTTGAAAGCTTCAAAATATGATGCATGTTCTTATTCTAATGCAGAACCCAACAAGCAGAATGATAAGGGGAAACATATTATGGACATAAACCCCAGTGCCACTATTGCCACCACTAAGGTCCAAAATATTGAGCCCGAAGATTGAGAGGAGGGGGAGCGTCTCTCTCACTCATAGATGTGCGTGAAAGGTTCTCCATTGCAGTTCATTATCAACAATGGGAGCCAAAAGAACCTCATTTTAGTAGAGGTCGTGAACCAATTGAGCCTACCAACCATACCACCCACAATTGTACACCATCAGGTGGCTTCATGAAGGAGGAGATCTCTACATTAACTAGTAGTGTCACCTTCCCTACAACATCAAGCCCTTCACGGATGAGGTAATGTGTGATATTTATCTTCTTGAAGTTTGTGATGTATTATTAGGCCAACCGTACTTGTGGAGGTATCATGTTGTCTATGAGTCTAGGCCTCACACTATTATTATTACTTTCGGCAGTAAGTTATACAAGATACTGGAGGTAGCCCCACCTATTCCCATATCTTTGATCTATGCTAAGCAATATAGAAAGGTCCTCTCCCAGACCAACATTTTTTTTTCTTTTTGATTCATTCTCAAAGCAAGTGGGAGATAATGGCCACATCCATGGAACCCAAGAAGCATTACCCCACGCAACAGAAGCAGGCAGATAAGGTAATGGAAGAATACAGGGACATGTTATCCTCACCCATAAGGGAAACTTTGCACTGTCAGGTCAAGCATTCGATCGATATGACTCTTGGAGCACCTCTACTCAATGGGCCAATACATCATTGCTCCATTCTGGAAAATGAAGAAATTAAGTGGAAGATCTAAGGATTGCTACTAAAAGGGCACATCCCACTAAGTTCCCCACCTTGTGGAAGCTCAATTGTACTTGTAAAGAAGAAAGATAGAACCTGGAGACTCTTCATTGATTATTAGGAACTAAATAAAATCATTGTAAGAAACAAATATCTAATCCCACAGATTGATGACCTTCTTGACCAGCTCAAGATGGCCAAGTATTTTAACAAGATTTATTTTAAGTCTTACTATCACCAAGTGCCAATAGAACCCACAAATGTATGGAAGATCGCATTCAAATCCAAGGAGGCCTTTTCAAGTGGTTGGTCATGCCCTTTAGGTTGACAAACACCCCTCAAACTTTTATGAGGTTTTTGGATGAAATCGTGTGACCCTTCTCCAATTGGTTCATGGTTGTATATCTGGATGACATCTTCATCTTCAGCAAGAGTTGGGAAGAGCACCTACAATAAATTTGGCAGGTCTTTCAAACCTTGCGGCAACAAAAACTATGTGCCAACTTGGAGAAATTCACATTTGGCATGACTCAGGTCCAATATTTGGGCCACATCATTGATGGGCAAGACTTGCATGTGGATCTCACTAAGATCCAAGTCATTCGAGATTGGCTAGTCATGACCAATTTAACGAAGTGTCGCAACTTTTTGGGCCTTGCCAATTTTTATCAAAGGTTCGTGTTTGGATTCTCTCATATCACTTGACCTCTTAGTCATGTTACCAAGGGCGAAATGAAAGAAAAGATCTTTTGGTCCAAGTCCCAGCAAAAGGCGTTCATTCACCACCTCTTCTCTACACCTATACTCACATTTCCATGCCTGCGACAACCATTTGAAATTGAGTCAAACACCTCTGACTATGCTATTAGTGCATTCTCACCAAATATGGGCATTCAATGGCCTATCATAGTGAGACACTTTCTGATACAATTCAGAAATACCCCACCTATGATAAAGAGATTTATTCCATCATTCAAGCATGCTGACAACTGAAACATTACATTCTGGGAAAGGAGACAATCATCCACATAGATCATCGACCACTTCACTTTATCTAAACACAAAGGAAGTTGTAGAATGATCGACATCAGAACTGGTCCACATATCTGCAACAATTCCACTTGAACATTAAGTACAAGAAGGGAAACACCACTCATGTTGTTAATTGCTTCAGTTTGCCCCCTAGTTGCAGCACTAACTATTTTTCTCAACTCTTGTGGCCATGAGACCTCCGAAGAAACCGCAATTATAAAAAAAGATCCATAGTACTCCACTACATACCAGATGCTAGTGGATGGTAAGAAAGTACCATATTTCCACTTCTAGGATGCATTACTATGCTACCTGGGCCATCTTTGTATTCCTTCAAGTGAGCATCCCAAGCTTATTTTGGAAGCACAATAGTCAGGTCGCATGACACTTTTGTGTGGATAAAACTGTGGTCGTACTATAGATGTATTTTTACACAAAAACTCTAATAGGATGTTAGAAAATATATCAGATCCTACACTTCCTGTGCCATCGCTAAGCCAACCATCAAGAAGTAAGGCATGTACACTCCTTTGTATAAACCCAATAAGCCCTGCATGTACACTACACATGTACAACTCCAAGCATCCACGAACCTAAGATGAGATCCTTGCTTATGTGCAACACAATTATAATAGAGCTCTCCATAGCTCAACTAGTCATAGTCATTTTCAAGTGGGTATCGGTTTTCAACCATTTTATCTAATTGATGTGGCCATGCCTCATTCAAATACATAGATAGAATCACACATGTATAGTTTGAGGTCGATAAATAAACCTAGTTTATTGAATGCATCCAACACATCCGCCAACAGGTGCACAAAATCTTGGATAAGTCCAATACCAAGTATAAATAGTGGCATGATCAACATCGGGTGCCACACAAGTTTAAGTTGGGCAACAAATTTTGGTTTTATTTATAGAAATGACATCTTAATTAATCCCATCAAAACCTCATACCACTCTGATATGGTCCTTACGCCATCACCAAGGCCATGGGAGACAATGATTTTGAGCTCAACATTCCCCCATTCCTTGGCCTGCACCTACCGCTCAATGTGGACTCCCTTCGACGATACTTTCCACCATTACTGGGCACTCCAGACAATTTAGAATAGCTCACACTAACATAGCTAAACCCGGACTACTTGGAATAGGCCAAAACTTATCAAACCATGGAAACACAGATCAATAACACTCACTAGCAGAAGATCCAACTTTATTGGGTTGTCAAAGCTAGCCAGCTCCTACACCAAGAAAAGTGGCTTACCAGGGACCAAGTTCAATAAATGTTTCACCATCTCATGAAGGCACTCAACGCAATGGGGAACATTACTTCCTAAGTGGGGAGGGTCGATCAAGGTGGATATTGGTGGCCACTCACCTATTCCACTTGTACCCCCACCTTTTTTTCTTTTAGTTTTCTTAATTGTAGCACAATTTACTAATTTTTGTAGTTTTTTTAGTCTTGAACTTTTGGACTCATTTTGAGGCCCTAGACAACATATTTTTGGAAAACGGGAAAAACAATTGGCTATAACACGGGCATGTAGTTGAAATTTGTAGTCATCAGATAAATATTTGTAACGAGGTATCAAACACATGAAACAAAGATCGTATGCCGAAGTTACGACCCTAGGAAGTTGATGTACCAATTTACCTCAATAAGGCTCACAAATTTTCAATGCTTCATCTCCTAAGGTTTGGGTTTTGTATGTTTAGGGATTTCCGTTGTTTCTCACTAATAAATAGGCCTTTGAGCCTCATTGTAACACAACTCACAAGGTATATAACTGCCACATCTCTTCTAAGAGGTAAGCTACGATTGGCTAAGCTAGTTTACTTTCATTATGCACGTAAACAAATTTCAGTTCTTTGTATTAATGAATTGAAATTTTGTTTTCGCTATATCTTTGTGTTTCTATTTATATATGTATTTCATTTCATTCCTTCACAAATCTAAATCATCAAAAAGTACAAAGTACGTCTCAAGATTCAGGGAAAAAGAAGAAAGAAAAAAATTGAAGCATCGAAGATGCATCCTAAAAAGAAATAAAAATTGATGGTAAAAGACCAAACATCTTTTACGATCAATTTTTTTTAAGATGCATCTTCGATGCTTCAATTTTATTTTTTCCCAAACCTTAAGATGTACTTTGTACTTTAAGAATGGTAAACACGACCCTTAACCTTCTATTCTCTAAAAATAAATCATCATGAATGTTTTATAAATATTTATATAAAAATGTTTTTTTAAATAAAATTAAATAAATTGTATTTTTACTGAGTTTTTTATTATATAATATTTTATTTGTTTTTACCCATTTTATTAAATATTTTTTAAACTAAAATAATTGTGACAAAATATTCCATAAAATTTTATATATATGGAATTTTATACCTAATGCATTAAAATAAATACTAATTTTATTTTTAAATAATTAAAAACAATAATAAAATTTTATTTTAATGGCCATTTCAGTTAACCATCTAACAAAAATAAATATGGATTTTCTCTCGCACACATAATTGGTTGTGTTTATATATATGGAATTTCATATATAATATATTAAAATAAATATTAATTTTATTTTAAAAATAATTAAAAATATAATACTTTTATTATGGAATATAATAAAATATTAACTTTATTTCAGTTCACCCCATATCAAAAATAAATATGGATATCTTTAAAGATTCCTAATAAGGCACCCAAAAAATGAGTTGAAACTAATTATAATATCTATCTCTATATATATTTATGTAGTGTATCTTTACTTATATTAAAAAATGACAGAGAAGCAATATTACCTAATACAATTTTTTTTAATAAGATAGTAGATTAAAACTTCAATATACATATATAGGCTACATTATATCATTTTATATTCAAGATTCATGAAAATATTATGTGGAGAGAGCTTTCCTTTTCAAAATTTGCCAAGGCTCTTATGTTTAGTGTTTATTTAGATTTTAACAACTTATTGAATTTAACATTTATATTCTTGGTATGTATTATCAAAATATATATAAGAGAAACCTCATAAGGTGGTTTTCATGTCTTATATTATTGTAAGGTAAAATTTTGTATATTGAAAGCTTTTTTCATTCAATGTATTCTCATGCTAACTTTATAAATTTGAAGTTGGATAATTTTCTTTCCCTAAGCCAAGCATAGTATTATCATTTCAAAAAAGGTGTTTGTTTCCTTTCCTATGCCCAATGAGAAAGAGGTTCAACGATTATTTGAAGTATAAGACTATCTCTTTGGAGTGGATCTCACTAAGATGCTCCATCCAAAAAATCTTAAATCATGTCTATGATTATAGGGTCTTGTATAGTCCTTACTACTTGGTTTTTGTTTATATGTTGCAGGGAATATGATAGGATATTTATACTTTCCACATTTCTTTTTATAGGAACGGTCTCTAAGTCTTTAAACAAAATATGGTTATGTGCTATCTCTATCACCCCAACTATCATAAATAGAATTGACATTAACTTTCTAGAAATTATTCAACATTATAATTCTATTTTCTTCTTTCCAAACTTTAGATGAGTATTTTTAGAATGGGATGAGATGCAAGTTTGTTTCATTGTATTTCTTGCATAGGAAACATATTGTTAGACTTCAAAACTTCTCTTTTGTATTTTACCCCAATTAAGTTCCTTATTGTTAATAAGAAGTTACATGAAGATACTTTTTTTATTTACATTTAATTTCCCATGGTTTATCTTTCACTAAATTTGTGGGTCTTCAGTATTTTCTTGGACTAGCACTTTATAGTAGAAATTTGATTTATAATTTCCTATAACGTTTAGAGACTATATGAGTTGGTTTTCATGATTGGAAATATTCATGAAACAACCTTAGAGGGATTTTAAGAAATAGTTTTATGTTTCTGCAGTTCCCTCCCTTATCTTGATTTCCCTCTAGGATAACCACCTCTATTTCCCTAGGGTTTTATTCCTATAAGCAATGTGTCTTATCATGAATATTCCATTTTATGTAGCTCATAAATGAGATGAGATGGGTGTTTTTAATTTTATTTACAACTAATCCAAGGGTATATTCTAATGAATGCTTGATCTCCATTTCCAAATGTCTAGATTAGCCAATTTCTAATTAGAGGGAAAGTGGATAGGATTGATTCCAAATTATTGTAGCATTATCAATTATTTTGGGCATTTATGGTGCTAGTCCATAATGGGTTCCTAAGTGAGGTATTCTTCCTTAGTTACTTGTTCCTAAAACCCATTGCCTTGGATGAGCCTCTAAACATTTTAAATTGCAAGGTATTTTTCTCATAGGAATATATTTTTCTAGGCCCCACCCACCTAGATATTTTGGTATTTAGCTAGTCTTTTCCAAGAAGCTACTACTATTTTTTTCATTCTAAGTATACCAAATCAAATGAACCAAAAAAAAAGTGTATTTATCAATTCCAAGATACCTTTTTGGATCTATGTTAGTGTCATCTAATATATCAATATGGCTTAGCACTTCCTTTACTAAGACCAATATGTTTCCCTATGGAAATAATCCATTGCGCCTTGTATTTACATTTTATTTCAAACTTTGTTATTACCGAGACCCACTAAAATTTCTCATATTGATTAGCTTTTAGATGGAGCTCCAAGTATTTGTGTTTGGCTTGAAAGTCTCTTAATGAAAGGGGAATATATGAGAGTTGATGTTTCCTTTTAAATTTCAGAGTATCTAAGTGATTCACAAGTATTTTTCCAGATTAATTTTCAATCATGTGGCTTCATATAAAGTATTTATGATCTCATGTAGATTTTCAATGATTTTCCTTATACCTTCATAGGAAATGAGGATGTAATCCACAAAGAAAAGTTGTGTTATGTTGTAGGAAGGGCCTAATTCTTATACCATTTAATATACCATAAATAATAACTTCCTTTAATAATCTACAAGACCCTGAGCTACTAGTAGAAATAGGAACAAGGACATGGTGCATCCTTGCCTTGTTCCCCTTTTAGCTTTGAAGAATTGGGAAGTTGTGTTATTGAATAAGATGACAAAGGAGGCTAAGTTGATATAACTTAAAACCCCAATAACAAATGCATGGTTGAACGTAAGGTGAATGAGGATATGTTTAACATACAACCATATCATTCTATCAGAAAACATTTGAGTGATCTACCTTAAGAATGAAAGCTTATTTCTAATACAACTCTATAAGTCACCCTTATAATAGGTATTTGAATAATATTAAATCACTCACTTTATGTCAATGAGTATTTAAATAATACAATCTTACTAAGTTTTATGGTGCATTCTATAATCATATGAAAATAAATGTGTAAAGCTATTTTACAGAATAAAAATTAGTAAAATAATACTCACAAAAGAAATTCAACTTAACATCTACATAAATAAAACGAAATATAAAATTTAAATTTTTAGAATTCTTCTATCTTTTTTAATAAATTAATTTAAAATAAAAATAAATCTAATATAATATGATAAACTTTTCATATAAAAATTAAAAAAATTTAATTTTATGTAATCATTATAAATTTGTATTTTTTAATTTCAAGAACATGTAAATGTTTATTTTAATTTATTTATTAAAATTTAAAAAATTATATAAATAATTATATATATATATATATATAGTGAGAGACTACTCTTTCATTATGTTATATACTATATTGTTAGATTTTAAGTTTTGGAAATTTGTGATTTGGATCATCCATAATAATATTTGCATCTTGTCAACATTTCAAACCTCAACGAAAATCCATCTTCAAGATAGATATCTTGAGTGATAAATTGAAAGAAGAACTTACCGATCAAAACCAAATAAAAAATAAAATAATAAATCTAAACCAATCATTGATTTAATACATAATAATATTTCTATATTACTTAAATAGCATTCTACATATACACATTACATAACATTTATATCATATTATATACTCACACATTACTTTTAATTTAATCCATTTTTTTTAAGGTCATAGCCAAGCCAGACACCAAATTGGTGTATGAGACCCCCTTGTTTGTGGGACAAGGGACCCACTTCCGCGCAGCGATTTGACTGCTAAGTCTACGAAGGCATACATACTCTACCCCCCTCTGGTTTTGAACCTGTGACCTCTTAGGAGGAAACACATGCTCTTAACCATTAGGCCCACTCAAGCTATATCAATATCTCGACATATTATATTATTTAACTAACATTCTAACATATACACATAACATAAATATCATTCTAACCTATACTCATAACATAAATATGACCTTATATACTCACAAGTTAGTGTTTCAACAACTCTATCTACCAACGCATACTCATCACATAAATAACATAAATGTGACATTATATACTCACAAGTTACTATTTCAACCACCCGCATAACATAAATATGACCTTATATACTCACAAGTTAGTGTTTCAACAACTCTATCTACCAACGCATACTCATCACATAAATAACATAAATGTGACATTATATACTCACAAGTTACTATTTCAACAACTCGCATTTAAACACATAATTGACTATTTGCACTAGGATCTAATCTCTGCTATCTTATACTACAAATGTGACATTATATACTCACGTTACTATCTCAACAATTCTATCTTCCAGCGCATTTAAACATGTAAGTGACGATTCGCACTAGGATCTATTTTATCCCAACAATCCTATAGACATTGAATTTCATACAAACCACACTTTCTGTAAGTGGAAAGAGTCGTCGCAGTAAACCATCGAAGAGTGGAAGGTGGATTTCAAATTCAAACGAGATAAGGTATGCCCGGAGTGATCAAATCCAACATCATCAATAGCCTTAGACGTGATCAAACAAAACTTTATCAGATTCTTGTACCAGCTCATAGGATTAGGTTTAAGTCTATCGGTCAATGGAGGAAACCATACACTTCTCCAGTCTGATATTGGCCAACTACGCTAATGGGGTTGCAAACCCTTATATGGCTTTGACTCCAAGCACATGGCATACAAAGTCTTCCACCGGGCAATAACTTACTGGGGATTTAAGTTTGATATCTCAAAGACTAGAATTTGTATGATGGCAGGAATTGAAGGACCGAGGCTATTCTCCATCTCTTTGCTTTCCATTTAGCTTCTGATCGTTGCAGGAGCTTCTGCAAGCAGCTTTCCAAAGGGTTTCAAATTCGGAGCTGGTTCATCTTCTTATGAGGTTCAACCTTCATCACTGGTCTTTGCAACTAGATTCATTGATTATATCATGGAGCCCTTTGGTGGTTTGTTTAGTTGACTTCACACATTTATAATGGAGACCTTTGCTTGTTTGTTCATTCTAAATAACATATTATTTATATCATGGAGCCTTTGCTGGTTTGTTTCTTCTATATAACATATTACTTAGGTTAACTATTTATATAACATATTATTTATACTAACCGTTTACAGGATTTTATTTTTATTTATTTTTTAATATCCTTCCCTTTTCAAACTTGTGTATTCCTTATCCTTTCTATCAAACAAGTCTCTTTTTATCTTTTTTATTTTTTTCGCGTTAATAATTAACGGAAAAAATAAACAGTAACGGAAAAAATAAACAGTAAAATTAATTTAGAAAAGTTAATAGTGGATATGGTATATAATTTATATGTTTTTTTCATGAAAATTATCTTTATGTGTTTTGGTTTTTAAGAAACCTTTCAGATTTAATAACAAGATTTAAGGGTTTTTTTGTAAGGTAAGGTATTTTACATTACTACTAAGCAAATATACATAACAACATTTTTCATGTTGTTGGTCTGCAACAAGGGAAACTAGACTAGTAGTACAAATTTAAAATTTTCATGTTAACACTGCCATAGATATAAAATTATCTTTCAAAATATAAACTATTATAAAATATAAAATACTATGCATAAGCATTAACATTTCATCTCCTCGATCCATGCTCTTCTTCAATTGTCATACCTACTTGAGCATTTTTCATAAGGGAGATCCACTTGAAAAGGTGGTTGTTGTTCACTTTCACAATCATTAGAGGAGGAATTAAAATAGTTTCCAATATCCTTCTCGAGCCTTCTGATTTTCCTATCCAACTTGTCTACCTTCTCCATTATTTTTTCCATGCAAATTATCAACTCCTTCCACATGTTATCTCTATCAGTGAGAACCTTTCCCATAATAGTTTTCATGTGCGAATATAAGTTAACTATATGCATATATGATTAGGTCCACTCCCTGGTTGAGCTTCCTACATCAAGGATCCAATCCCTGGTCTCTCTTTCCACATGCCTATCAGGTATAAATCATATTCTCTAGCTCAAATGGTATTCTGCTTTAAAAATGGTCCTTTGAACCACTTTAGGGATGATATTTCTATATCCATCAACTGTGGCACAGGAACCTGATTATGCATGGGTTTGACCTATAGGATATGGTGATGAGTTAGTGGAAAGGCAGGTGGGGACCTAAGCGACCTCTTCTCCCAATATGTTTATGGCCTAAAATGTGATATCTAGCCATCTAATTTAACACATAATTGAACACCACCCTGAGAGTGGGAACACTAGTGATGACCAATGGATGTTGAGTCAGAGAAAAATGGGAGAAAACAAATGGAAAGGAAGATGGGGAGAGCACTGCCTCAAAAAAGGAAAAAAGAAAATATATCTTTGTAGGTAATTACAAAACCCAAGAGTGCGTCCACAACAAAACCAGAAAGACTAGAATGCATGGAGTACAACCAAGCTAAAAAAACTAATTAATTTCTAAATTCAGGGGCCAACTCTAATTTTCTAAGAATGAAAATCCATTAGGATTAATAGATGAAGAGTGGTTGTATAAAATTATATTACTATGTAGCCATATTTTCCTACTAACAATAAAATTAAAACAATTATTACTACAAGGAAATTCAGAGTGAACACGAGAAGTATTGCAAACATGTAATGCCCCATTTGCTTTTACAATTCTCTGGTCATTGAAAAGCTTGAAATTCTTATCTTCCAATTGAGGATGAGCACCAACCCAACATGAAAAGCTAAATCCATTCCCCAACATACATTTTTTTCTCCCTTTTTCTCTGATTTCCTATCCGAAGAATGGTATGTTCATAGAGGAAGGTAACTTCTAACAATGGCTATACATGGAGAGGTCCCTAAACTAGTGTGTAATTTACCAACCTTCCTTCCGTGTCATCCTTCCCCCAAATAGTGTCATCATACTCCATTTTACAACTTGTTTGAAACTTTATTATTTTACTTATGTTCCTCTATTCGAAGCTCGGGCGGCTTTTCCTTTCTTGTAGTCCCTTGCACCTTGTAACCTATCTACCATCCACTCCCATTCTTCTTGCATTTCCTTCTCATATCACTTTCATGCAAGATACCATGTAGGGGCACCATTTAGTGGAATCCTAACCCCGATCATTAATTAAATGACTATCATCTCACTCATTGGAGTTCGCCCCACCATTTAAGAACCCTTTGTGAGTGGATAATAATAATCCTTTCAAACACTTAAAGTACACCTAAGTAACATATAATCAATATAACCCCCCCCCCCGCTTAGAGGATTTCACTTGGAAATCCCATGAAAATGTAAATTAAATATGAGCACAAAGTCCCATGTTCCAATCCCTAGTTGCTAACCGATGACCACAAGTAGAAGGGTGACGTGGTTCATGTAGGGGTTATGGTGGTAATAGTTAGAATCACCTTATATCATGTGAGAATGAGACTTTCACAGTTGATGATTCCTCTAATGAAAGAATAATAACATATAATGAAATATAATCAATATTGTTAATGTAATAACATAAAATTTAATGAAAAACACATTACTTTTCCTTCAAGGTATTAGGGAATTTTTTTTTAATGTTTTCCATAGTTCACCTAAATCCAAGATGTCTAGTATAAATAGGTGGTTCCATGTATTTCCTTTCTTTACTTAAAGTTTCTATAATTTTTTCTTCTTTCATTTTTTTCCTTCATTTATTTATTTATTTTATTTTATTTCTTAACTCAATCCTACTAATTTATTTGTGTGGGAGTTTTATTAGATCAAGATTTAAAAGGAATTATATATCTCCCTCATACTAGATAGTAAAATATACCTCTTAGCCCAAATTTTCATCAGAGAGATGCTTCTGTACATTTATTATCCACCAACTTGTTAATATTGTGATCATGGGGTGCCTTGGAAACATCCAAACATGCATCTAAAAATAAAAATTCCTATGAAATATATACATTTATATCTTACCTACTAACAAAAAATATAAACTACTAAGCATAAACATTAACATTTCATCTCCTTTATCCATGCTCTTCTTTAGTTAACAAGCTTGCTTGATCATATTTTTGGAGGGTGATCCACCGAAAAAGGTGGTTGTTGTTCACTTTCATCATCAGAGGAGGAGGAATTAACATAGTTTCCCAAATCCATTACCAACGTTGTGATTTTCCTATCCAACTTTTCTACCTTCTCCTCTATTTCCTCCATACAAATTATCAACTCATATTATGTGTTAGCTCTATCAGTAAAAACACTACCCATCAACTTTTTCATGTGCAAGTATAGGTTAAATATCTACATATAGGATGAGGTCTTCCCCCAGAGAAACTACCTACATCAAAGATCCAATCCCTAGTCTCTACTTCCACGAGCTTATTAGGTATAAATCCTCTACTCTATCTCCAAAGATATTTTTCTCCAAAAAGGACCTTTTCTACCACTTTAGGGATGATATTTCTATATCTATCCACTATGGCATGGGCCACTACTTTTGCATGGGTTTGATCTATGAAAGATGGAGATGAGGTAGGGGTTGGGGGGGACGTAGGTGACCTCTTTCCCAAATGTGTTTATAACCTAAAAGATGATGTATAACCACCATATCAAACATAGAATAGAACACCACCTTGGGAGTGGAAACACTAGTGAGGGCCGATGGATATTGTGTCACACAAAGAAGGATAAGAACAGTGGAGGGGAGAGTAGTTCTTTCAAAAATGAAACAATAGAATATATCCCTGTAGGGAAATACAGAACCTAAGAGTGAGTCCCCAAAAAAACTAGAATGGCTAGAATCAATAGAGTGATACCAAGCTAAAAAATACTTAGCCTCTAAATTCAGGTGCCAAATAAGATTACCAAACAATGGAAACACACTAAAACTAATAGGCCAGAGTGAGTTTATAAACGTAGGGTATTAAATAACCTGAACTTCCTACTAATAGTAAAATCAAAACAATTATTGCTATATGGAAATAAAGAGTGAAGAAAAAGAAATATTGCAAACCAACGATATTCCCTTTGCTCTTAGATTTCTATGGGCATAGAAAAACCCGAATTTTTTATCTTCCAGTTGAGGATGAGCACCAAAACTATATACAAGGCTAAATCCATTCCCCAACATACATTATCTCTCCTTTTTTTCTTAGACTTACAACCCTAGGAATAGTATGTTCATAGAGGAATGTAACTTCCAACAATGTCTATGCATAGAGAGTTCCCTGAAATGGCATATAATTTACTAGCCTTCCTTCCTCGTTTTCCTTCCCCAAACTAGTGTCATCATACTCCATTTTCTAGCTTTTTTCAAACATTATTGCTTTCCATCTATGCATCTAGTCTCAACTCAAGGTGGGTTGTCTTTTCCCGAAATCCTATGGATCCTACAAACTCTCTACCATCCACTGCCATTCTTCACCCATATCATTATTAGACCATTGTTCTAAAAACTCCCACGAAGGGGCACAATTTAATGGTAACCCTACCACACATCATTAATTAAATGATTATCATGTCACTTAGTGGAGTGTTCCCCACCATTTAACCACCTATGTCGGGGGATAAAAAGATTCAAAGTTATTATAACAAAACTTATAATACTACTTATAAAATTGAATTTTGAAATGGGAAAATAATCATCCTTTCAGTCACCTAAAATATGCCCAGTTAATATATAATCAACATAAAGCCCCCTCTACAGAGCTCACATAGAAAGCCTATGAAAATCTAAAGTAAATGTGAGTACCACGTCTTGTGTTCAAATCCCTAGTTGCTAACTAGTGGCCGCATGTAGAGAGGTGAGATGCTTCACCTAGGGGTTATAATTGTAGTAATCATAATCACTTTATGTCACATGCGTACAAGACCTACCCAATTGATGATTCCTCTAGAAAAATAAGAATAACATATAATGAAATATAACCAATGTTTTTAATATAATAACATAAAATTTAATGAAAACACATTACTTTTCCTTTAGGATATTAGGGAAAATGGTTTTACATAGTTAACCTAAATCCAGGATGTCTAGTACAAATAAGTGGTTCCATTTTTTTCCTTTAGTTACATAGAGTTTATAAAAAAAAAATTCACTTTTTCAATTATTAAATTTTCCTTTTCTAATTTAATTTATTTATTTGTGTAAAAGATTTTATCAACTCACAATTAGGATCAAATTTTATTAGAACTCCAGTAGGAACTATAAGATTGAATAGTTCCCCAAGCAAATTAGTCTCATCTTTGAATGCAGCAGGGGGGGATTATACCCCTAATTTTTTATACTTACCTATTTTTGCACCAAGTCTAGGTGATGAAAACTAGTAGTGGAAAGGGTTTTAGAAAGTAAAGACCCCTCCCAAGTGTAAGTTATTAACATGGATAACTAGAAAATATATTTTGTTTGAAGAGAATATGAAACCCTCTTTTAGGTAGGTGCCTCAATTAATTTGTTTTATTTGCATAGTATAAAGTTACTCCCAAGGTTAAAACATGGAGAATTCCATCCAAGGTATGCATGGGAAAATATTTAGCTTGGGGATATATTGAAGGGGCTTAGCAAGGCCAATATTCTAACATTGATATTAACTTTGTTCTACATCTTTAAGAGACATGTTGGTTTCAATTTAAAGGTAATATAGAAAGACGAACAAATAAACAGGGGGATTCAAGGCCTTATATTGCTTACTAAAATATACTTTGGACATAGAGATTGATAAGATTTATGTGATGGGTGATTATTCCATGGTCATGAATTGGATGAAAGGAAGCCTCCAAGCACAAAATAATTCTCTCATTCCACTATCACAACAATTAAGGCAACTTCTAATCATTTTCTTTGAATTAGCTATACTCATATTTATAAAGAGAAAACTAAGAATATATGTCATCTCTTAATGAAAGACATTCAATTTCATGAGCTTTATGGTTCCTTGAAAGAATTACAAGATGGGCATACAATTATCTTACAACAATTTTCATTTAATCATTTTTGAAGCCCTTTTGAATTTGTAATATGTTAACACATGACACTCCTAAATTTATTATTTATTTCCCATTACTTGATAGATATAATGGTTAATTTTATGAAGCAAGTGGATCTTTGTATTTGTACTATTATATTGAAATAATTTTTATGGAGATGTTCCCTTTTGAATTATTCCAAAAACAACTAGATATTTTTTTTCTTATCTCAAATTAAAATATGTTTATTTATTTAAAAATAATATTTAAATTTAAAATTAATTAAATTTAATTATCATTTAAATTAATTCAATTCATATATATAATAGTCATTTTCGTTTTAATTCTATTAAAAAAAAAAAATCTATTTCCCACAAATTTATTAAAAGCATCATTTAAGAATGTAAAATTTATAATATATTTATGAAATAATTATATAAAGTTCTTTATTTATAACATTGAATGATTGAATACAAAATTACTTTATTTTAAAATATTATATAATATAAATACAATAAAATACATTATTTTAGGATTTAAATTTTTGGGAAATTATTTCATTACTTTTTAAACCATCCATAAATAACATTTGATATCTTCAACCATCATCATTCTCCTCATCATAATAAATCACATTAATTAATTATTTAATTATCATTAAAACATAATTATTATTAATATTTCCATTAAAAATAAAGATCGAGTTAAATCTAACTTTTCAATTTTGTGGTTTCCCTAATTGCAATTTATGGTAATATGACTTTTTTGTCTTTTCACTTAATACAATTCATAATAAAATTATTATTATTTTGGTTCCAAATTTACTTTTAAATATATAAAAAAAAATTAAACACTGGATTTATACCACACTTTTAAATATCTAACCAAATCTAATACATTGGAAAACTTGAAAGCACTTAATCATACCATACTTTTAAATATATAAATAAATTTAAAACCTTAAAAAAAAACTCCCTAACAACAAAAATTTACAACAGTCAGACATTCCACCATCATCTTATATAATATATATACTTTGTGCTTAACCCGACAAATATCTGTAATAGTTTGTTTTGTCATTTAACAATCTCATATAAAAACCTAATAAACCTTACCTTACTAATGCCCCAGTAAACTTCACTTCAAGTAAGGTCTGCAGATGCTGCTCTAAAGAATGCATAATATTTGGCCCACCATCAATTATTTCACAACTTTTACGGGTCGCCGTAACTGTCACTTGATGGGTAAATCAAGGGTCGCCGTAACTGTCACTTGATGGGTAAATTAAGAAGGTATCACTGGCCAGACACATCGTTGCTGCGCAATATCCTTCCTATTCATAGGCTCTTATCTACCCTAGAGAGTGGGAGATGGATCACGAGAAACATGGGAGTAGATGCAATAATGAAGTGTGGCATAGATATGCTTATTTTTTATGAAATCAATCATAGAGAATTGGCATATAAGCATATAAACAATTAATTTGATTGACATTCTAGATGACACATCCCTACCGTATAAAGGCTATAGAAAGGAATTTGATCTTATCAAAGAAGGAAATTCAGCTCAAAGGTAGGTAATTTGATTGACATTCTAGATGACACATCCCTACCGTATAAAGGCTATACAAAGGAATTTGATCTTATCATAGAAGGAAATTCAGCTCAAAGGTAGGAACAATTTTTATTAGAATTTAATTAGGCATCATAAGATTAAACAATTCCATGGAGTAGGGGCAATTTAATTAATACATCCATTAAAAATAAAATCAAGTTAAATCTAATTTTCCATTTTTGTTTTTCACTAAATATAATCTATAAATATTATTATTTAGCTTTTCTCATACCACAGTTTATGATGAAATCATTATTTTTATTTTGCTTAAATTAAGCTTTTAAATATATAAATAAAATTAAAACAATAAAATAGAACTATTTAATACAACATATTAAAGTATAAATAAATTAAAAATCTTAAATAATTAAAATCACTTAATCTATACCTTACTTTTAAATATATAAATAAACTTAAAATAAATAAATAAAAACACAAAATCATTCATATAGGTTAACAATTCCAAAAATAAAAAACTCAAAATAAAAACCAGCGAAAAACCAGAAACTTTTAGACTGCCTTGAGAGATTCCACCATCACCATATCAACGATATTTATTTAGATTTAAAAAAGAAACCTAACAAAATATAAACAAGGGAAAAACCATAATCTTTTAGACTGCCTTTAGAGATTCCACCATCATATTATATATCTATAAACAATGAACCTCAAATAATATATATATATATATATATACTTCTTGCTGCTCACGAGCAAGATCTGCTCTAGTTTGTTAGGTCATTGAATAGTCTCATATAACACCCCAATAAACTTTTCCTTAACTAATGCCTCACTAAATTTTACTTCAGGTAAGGTTTGCGGATACTATTCTAAAGAATGCATAATGTTTGGACAACTTGTAAGTAGCTAAATTAAGAAGGCAGCACTATCCCGCGAAAGCGCATTGTCTTTTTTTCCTCGCGACTGACAAAAAGCCACTGCTGCTGAGCACATCTTTTTATGGCATGTGATGAAAATAATTATTTCGACTCGTCTCTGCACAATTATTAATCAAAAACTCATGGAAGTAAATCCGACGGCAAGTGATGAAGATGAATATAATGCTAGCATGTAGGTTTGGGATATATTTATTTATTTATTTATTTTTTTTTTTTTAATTAACGTAGAAAAATTTATTAAATTCAGTTAGTGAAGATAGCAATTTCTGGCTACTATCTTCGATTGTTTGTTCGCTGATTCATCACTGTTATCAAAGAAAATCATGCCATTTTTTAATAACTCTTCAGGTGGTCCCCATGAGAGCAGGCTCTCACTTCATTCTGGTGGTAAATTTAAAATTTGATTATAGATAAACTATTTCTTTTATAATTTTAAATTATTTAAAAAATTATTAAAAAAAAATTGGGTTTGAAAATGTATAAAGTATAAAAAGAAATTTTTTAAATAATGAAAAAAAATAATATAATTTATTTGTTAATTATGGAGGAAATATATCATTAGTTTATTATTATTTCAAAGAAAATCATATTATTTAAGAAATTTTAGTTAATAGTGTGTATGGGAACAACTTGGACCCATACCAAAGTTTATAAATCTTTAGAGATTTGGTCTCAATCTTAACCATATTATTAATTTTAAAAATAAAGTTTTCTATAAAAAGAATAATTTTAAAAATATAAATTTTATTAAAAAATACCACATTTTGTGTTATCTATAAAATACATATTTATATGAATATTAAATTATTCTTAAATTTATTTATTTTTTTACTTTTTTTTTAATTTTAAATTTAAATAATTAAATTTATAAGAATTTTTTTTTGGGTAAATCACAAGATATTTCATTTGTCTATATGTTTAGAACCAACTAGTGTGGTTCATCATCACGACACGCTGAATGAAAAGATCAGGCTTTGCATGTTAAATAGATAGGGTAGAAACTCCAACGGCTGTATTCCTTGACCAGGTAATGGCTAAATTGACAACGGCTAAATTTGACCGATTAGTTAGGACAAGATTATTTAGCCATTGTCAATTTAGCTGTTTTCTGCTCAAGGAATACAACCGTTGGAGTTTCTGCTATATCTATTTAATATGCAAAACCTGATCTGCTCATTCAACTTGCCCTAATAATGAATCACACTAATTAGTTCAAAATGAGTAGACAAATAAAATATCTTGTAATTTACCCTAAAAAATCTTTCATAAACTAACCACACAAACAATAATTAAATTTAAAAGTACCTAAATTTAAAATTTTAGGCCAAATACGTATTACAGTGCAAAAAAAGTCTTGCGTACGTAAAATTCCAAGCGCGCGATATGATGACAAATACCTTTCCTGTTCCCGCTCGTCTCTAAACAATTATTAATGCCTGTCACTTTATGGAAAGGAATTTTGTGGATGATTATTTATTTATTGCCACTTTATGGAAAGGAATTTTCTCGATGATTATTTATTTATTTTCTTCTTTTAGGAGTGGATCAGTGACCAAATTTAAAATCCGACCCACTAGTTAAATTTGACGAATTTAGGAAACATTTTATTCAAATTCTGTGACAGGCCGGCCTCATTTGTCACCGTGGTAGGCAAAATCGTACCCTGCCCGTCAGATTCCATAAAGGATGAAAGATAATATAAGATAAGGCCGAGCATTGTGGTCCGTCCTCGGCCCATCTCGCACTGCAAGGGCGCTATTTTATTTTTATTCATATGCTAAAGGCCAAGCACTGTTTCTCAAATTCAAGATTCTGATAATCCCACTCTCTCCTTCCGGATTGGTGGTTATATTATTTTAGAGGATTCTCAGGAGGAGAAATGTAATTTTGGGAATATGTTTTGTAAAATTTTAATTTAATTATCCATATTTAATTTTTATTAAATATTTTAAAATATTTTTAGTGTTATTTGTAAATTTTTTAGTATTAATTATAGAGATTGAAGATTATTATTCATCTCAAAAATAGTAATGTTTTTTTGTAATTTTAATTAAATTGATTAATTTAAAAAAATGTCATATAAACAAGTTATGATTTTTTGCACATGTGATATTGATAAGCTATGATAGTGTAACAAAGTCTATTACATATTAAGAATCTCTATAATTTAGTGGGGATGAATGCTAATGGTTAAAAACTTTGTTATATGTTTTATATAGATTTAATTCATATATTAATTTTTTTATCATTAATAATCATAATTAAAATAATGTTATAATTTAGTGAATTCTTATTAGCAACTTTTAAATTTGGCAATGTGAGATGTATTATGAAGTAATTATTTTGATTCTTATCATAGATTGATGCCTATCAACATTTACTAGCCATTTAAATTATATAGTTGTGATAGTTATTACAAGGATGGTAAGGATTTTACCTCCTTCGATCAAAGCTTCATATCTTTTCTTGTAAGTTGTAACAATTCTATTAATTCAAAAAAGGTATTACATCACGGTTGTCCAAGGAGAGCTTAACATCTAAAGAAAACCTCCAAACCAGATTCCTCATGACGACTCAACAATTGGGATCCATTTTTTTCAGCATGATTCACCTTTTACAAACCAAAAGAAAAATACAAGAGGCGAGGCAAAATTAATCCACCACCCTAACAAACACCGAGGAAACACATAGACACACGATACACCACACTAACTAGCTGGTGGAAATAAAATCTAGCATAGTACCACAGTGCCAGAAAGAACCACCACGTAAAAGAGTTATGCCAATTGACAAAAATAAAATCAAGACACAATGCCACAGTACCAAAGAGAGCTGAGGCATAGTATGAGTTACTCAACACACCATCCATGACCATTCTTGAATAAAAAACACAAAGGTCAACCTCGAAAGTTGTAACACAAAGCCACATTTTTAAAAGGCATGAACAAACATCATGCACAAAGGCAATGTAGACGAAGAACTAAAACAACCATCGAGCGCTAGCATCGATCGCAAATGTAATAAGCCACAAATACCTACATACTTCAAAATATAAGGCCAACAAAAGATGAAAAATATACTGCCAATTACCTCTACAAAGCCTTGCCAAAAGTGAAATAGGGTCACAAGCCTCAATGAAAAAGATTGTCCTGCCAAAAAACAAAACTGAATAACGATAATCCTCATTCAAGATCTAAGGAAACAATAATGCAGTCACGACTACTACTATTAATTACAAGAGGAGGATCCATTAAAGGTTCCATCAAGTCATCGGAAGCAGAAGTTGAGAGTAACCAACCCTCCACATGACTCAAAAGAGCATGAATATTATTATGATATAACCAGTGATTCCTCAATATGTGTTTGATGTCTTCTAGGCTAGAGAAAAAATTATAACTATCCACTTGTTTATTTTTGAAAACCAAACAAAACAAAGTATCCAATTATTGAGGCAGGGATAGAGAATATAAGAAATTGAGACGCCTTTTCCAAAAACGACCCAAATTCGGAACCCGTTTGAATCCACCTCCACCGATTTCAGAATCTGAAAAGTAAGCCATTTCCTTAGCTTCTTGAGACTCTAGAATGGGCATTTCCTTACAAACTTCAAGACGGAAAAAATCAAAAAGGGTGGCCACAAAGTCACAAGAAAAAGGTTGTTACTGTTTGACACCCACATGCCCCAAGCCACCATGTTGAGGCACCATGCGTTGGCGAGGATCCATAATGGACGTTGCAAGTGCATTGGATGAGCAACATGAACTGACACCTTAACAAAAGTAGCAAACAAATGGATGAACCACTGCCCCCTCTAGACTAGACCTAAAAACCAACAAGTCATCCCCGAACTTCCAAACCAAAGCTCGAAATTTAAGAAGAGTAATAAATTTAGGGCACCACAAAGAAATTAAACACCATGAAAAGTGAAGCTCCAACACACAAAAGAATCAAATAGATCCAGAATACCAAAGTAGAAAGACATAACCCTCACCGAATTAACAAACTACTCAATTTAATAACAATCCAGTCACCAACATGCAATTCATCAAAGAACCATATAGATATCCTACAAGCAATTCAAAGAATCACCAAGACCCAAAACCAGAAATGGTAATCGAGCCTGCTTAATAGTCACTTCACTACTAACAAAACAACAATTCACACAGGGTTAAAACCATACAAAAAAAATGACCTAGATACCAACAACCTAAAACAAAAACAGGGCAAGGATAAGAAATACTTTGAAGCTCACTATTAAGATATCGTAACTACAAGAAGACAACTACAAATTCAAAAATCGGCTTGAACTCAGAATTGTGTAGGTGCAACACAAAGAACATCAACACTATGATATCAAATTACACCTGAGCACGAGTAGCCAAATTACCAAAGAACTAGACCAAAACTCTTCAACACATATCCTAACAAAAAAACGTCTCACAATAGATGAATTGAAGTTGACAGAGGTGGGAGGACAAACCTCAGGTCTGTTCCTCAACAACGGGTACATATGCCAACCCATATGAAATGAATGGAATTTAAATCATAGGGACATCAAGTCAACAACCCAACCTCCCTACCCTAGACGCTTCCATGTTATCCAAATCGCAGGACAAATGTATCTTAGGCACATCAACCCAGACAACTACCATCTACTCCTTGTTCGCACCCCCATCGAGGATTCAAAGCTTGAAAATTATCTTAAAAGTAATTTTCATTTTTTCCTTGTAATTAAATTGATTAATAAAAAAAAATTGCTAGTGATGTATATTAGTAAGCCATGGTATTGTAACAAATCCTATTTATAGGTTAAAATTTTCTATAACAACATGGCGATGAATCTCTATGATTAAAATTTTTGATGCACATATTTTTTTTTAAATAAATGTTTAACTCATATCTTGATTCTTTTCCTAATTATGCAATAGGAATTTCTATTTTGAAATAGGGTTTTCATCGTTTTAATTGAATTATTAATAATTAGAGAAAGGTTTTTTAGGATTGATCACACAACATTTTTTGCGTCAACCTTTTGAACCTTCCACTGTCATCATTAGGACATAAATGGAGTACCTGATCTAAGAATAAAACTATATAGTGTGGAGATGCTCCACAAAATTCCATAAGAAACCAAAATAATATGTTAGAAATTCTCTCATGGAATTTTCAGGAGCATCTCCACACTATATTGACCCCAAATATCTTGTGTGATCAATCCATAAAAACCCTTTCTCTAATCATTATGAATCATAGAAGTTTGAATTCAGAAATATTAATTATTGAATAGTAATATCTTTTGGATTAATCACATCATTAGGATTTGGTCGAGGTTTTGAACCAACTAATGTGGTTCATCCTTAGGACAGAGGTGAAAAAATAAGTCGATCTTAAAGAATAAATATCAAGGATGCACCGGGGTCTAGAAATGGCTCTTGAGATTTCGCCATTATAAAATTAGCTAAAAAAGATTTAATTATAAATTAGTAATTTTTTATATTATTTATTAGATATAAATATAAATAATCACGAATTTTTAGAGTAATAAAACAATAGTATGTAATAAAAATGTATGAGACAAATAGAATTTAGAATAATTTTTAAATAAATAAAATTAATTAAAAAATATAGAAAATTATAAAACTTAGTAATTTAACCAATATAAATGAGTATAGATGTGAAAAATAAATTGGAAAAATTATAATTGCTATGAATCCCACAAATGATTAAAAACTAATATTATTATTAATTTTATTTATTTTATTTTTTATTTTATTATCTTTTTTTTTCTTTTTTTTTTTCTTCTGAGTAAAAACTATTCTATTAAAATGAAACAGGAAAAATATTTACAGAGAGGTTTGAACCTCGGAGGGGCTGTAGCCTGCCCTCTGCCAAAAAGTCTATTGCAGGTATCCTGATGCCTGACTTTTACAAAGATAAATATCATAACAGTAGGCGATCTGGTGAACTTAGGAAATTCAACACTACGCTGAGCTAGATCAGGATAAAGCTTCAGAAGAAGCTGATCCCTTACAAAAGTATTGTTTTGTATAATGACTATCACATATCCATTGAGAACCAAAAAAGTCCTGGAGACTGTGAATTTCATGCTGTTAAGGGAAGAGACCATGCAAATTAAGAAAACTCATACCTAAAATAGACCCCAAAGTTTATCTTTCTGAAGAGTCATTGAAACCATGAAGCACTTAGTCCTGCGGAGGAGAGCCGGAATCCTTTGCACTTGCTTGGATTACCCAGGAAACCATTATATTGTCTTTTGCTTCCATCGTGTTGCGGCCTGGAGGGAGAACAAGGCTGAGAACGTTTCCGGAGAGGCCCGCCGGCTCGCATCCAATGATGGGCTCTTGAGAAGACGAAGGCTGGGGATGAGTGTTTTTCTGCTAGCCTTCCTCGCTCATCATTCCAGAGTCATTGAGGACATCCCCCACTAGGCTGCCTTGAAGATCACTGGGAGTATGGGAATGTGGCGGTTCCTTGGATGGTTCTTCCGAACTGGCAAGCTCATCCTCCTCCTCCGAGAAGAGCACAGTTACAATAGCTGAGATAAGCGGCTTGTTAAGCTTACTTCTGAACTGAAAACGAGCAGAATGGAAAGAGCTATTCAGGGAAGGACCGGAACTATCAGAGGGCGGAGAGGGGGGCGAGACAGAGGCTAAAGGATCTAAACACTACGGGACATAGCCTCCACGACTGCGAGAGCCTCCCCTGGACCCTGAATTGCTACCACGTCTGGGGATTCCACGACGACGAGGCATTGTAAAATTAATTTGTTGACTGACTGAGCTGAGACACTGAGGGTGGGTGTGGAGTAGCCAATTACAGGCTAATTGGACTAGGTTCCAGAACCAGACCTCTGCACTAAGTAAAACCCCCCAACAGAGCAAACATTCGAAGGAATAACCTACCAACGAAACCCAATCAAAACCAGATAATTCCCACTGCGCTAACAAGGTGCTGACCGGATAAGCGAAACCAAGACACCAAACAAAGACGGGCGAAGCCAGATTCTTGGACCAGACGCAAACACAAAGAACAAACGTAATAGACTAGACTTCATCGGGCTCAAACACAGCAGACACTCTTGAAATTCCATACCCCACATACTTGACCCAGGGGGGCTTCCATATTCCGTTCGCAGCTCTGGAGCGCAGAGGAATTAACAGCCCGTAGCAGATCCCTGTTCCAATTCCGCATAGTTTCAGCACATTTATGCCCGAATGGATGCGCGCCATCCTGTAGTTATTTCCTTGCAGTCTGCCAGTACTCAGAGCCATTAATGCCCGATTTTCACTTGCATTTAACCGCCATAATCTGCTGGTCGTATCGCCAGCTGCCTCCCTCTCATGCTTCTGCATTAATACGTGTTTAAGGCACCCGCATCCGGGTGATTAAAAACTAATTGTTATTTATTTGTTTTAATTATATATATTTGTTAGGATAATAATAAGAGATATAAGTTATAGTTACTAATTTAATATAATAACTATAATTTGATGATTGTATATTAGAAAAATATATATTAAAAAATTATGGATATAAATATAGATTAGAAAATAGTTAGATTGTTATTAATTAAAGATGTATGGATATAAATTAGATGTAAGGAATTCAAATAATTAAAAATTAGAGGTTCTATATTTATATTAATTTGGAAAAAGTCCTTGGTGAATAAGTTATTAAATTAATTAAAAAAAGGGAAGAAACAAGGGGTTCGAATTAAGAAGACGGGGTTGGAATCTAGCTCTTACTTAATTTCCAACCATCATCCCTATTGAGATTGATTGGATGCTTCTCAATCTCAATAGACTCTCTGAGCTTCCTATGGTGAAAGTGATCAACCCTAGCAATGATTTTAGAATCTTCGATGTAGATGTGGTGCTTAGATTTCTCCACATGTCCAGCTAGAGCTAATGAGCAGGAACAATTATAGCTAATGTCTGAAGCATGCTCTCAGATTCTCTCGTTAATGCAACGAACACTTTCCCGAATGTAGGAAACCTCACATGAACAAGGGATGAAGAAAACCCCTTTCATGTCTCTAGGGTCTACAGTGTCCTTAACAGATCTCAGAGAATTTATAATGCTATTGAGAGGTTTGAATGAAGTTGAAACTTTATTCTTTTTAAGGATATGGGCAATCATGTCTATGATCCCTTGGATAAATGGATGATGAATGCTAGAGATGGGATCCATCCAAGCAGTCTTAACTTTATACTCTTTGTGGGTCCTTTGAAAGGCATTAAGGCCCCAAGTTCTTCTCTACCCATTATTCTCAAATACTTCAAGAATATGAGATTTCTCCTGCTCGAGGTGGTTCCATATGAAATTCTCAAAGCTTGAGTTGTAAGAGTGCTAATAACTCCAATTTTTTGCACAGGAAAATGATGAGAATGTGCACGAAGATATTGTTTTGTGTGAGTTTTTTAATGAAAAACTTGGTGAGAAACAAACCATAATTCACCCTCGAGAGGAGGATGTCAAGGAAGGGAAGACATCCATTCACCTCAACCTCCATCGTGAATTTAATGGAATTGGATTGGAAATTAAGATGACAGAGAAACAAATCTAATTTTTCACGACCACGAGGCCAAATGATGCAAGAATCGTCAACAAACCTCTTCCACTTCTTAAGGCGAAATTGAGCTGAGGCTAAAGCCTTGTTCTCAAAATCGCCCATGAATAAGTTAGTAACCATAAGGGAAAGAGGGGATCACATCACAACCTCACAGGTTTGTTCATAGAAATCACCTTGGAAACTAAAGAAAGTTGAGGTGAGGCAGAGGCCAACTAATCTGGCAGTGTCACTGTCAGTGACATGATTTATGACATGAATGGCCTCTTGAATGGCGATTTTGGTAAAAAGGGAAACAACATCAAAGCTAACAAGAAAATCACCAGGGTCCAACCTGATATCTTTCCATTCACTAATAAAGGAGGAAGAGTCCTTAACAAAGGAATCAGTGTGACCAACAAGGGGACCTCAACTCAATTTCACCCTAAGAAATGGACGAGGTTTGTTGACGATACTTGCATCATTTGGCCTCATGGTCGCGAAAAATTAGATATGTTTCTTTGTCATCTTAATTCCAAATTTTATTCCATTAAATTCACGATGGAGGTTGAGGCTAGTGGATGTCTTCCCTTCCCTGATATCCTCCTCTCGAGGATGAATGATGGTTTTGTTTCTCACCAATTTTTTCGTAAAAAAATTCACACGGAACAATCTTCATGCTCATTCTCATCATTTTCCTGCACAAAAAATTGGAGTTCTTAGCACTCTTGCAACCCAGGCTTTGAGAATTTTGGATGAGAACCACATAGAGCAGGATAAGTCTCATCTTCTTGAGGTATTTGCTAATAATGGGTATAGCAAAACTCAGGTCCTTAAGGCCTTTCAAACGGCCCACAAAGGGTTTAGAGTTAAGAGTTCTCGTATGGATCCCATCTCTAGTGCTCATCTTTTTTTTATCCAAGGGACCATGGACAAGGTTTCCCATGTCCTTAGAAAGAATAAATTTTCTGCTTCATTCAAACCTCTCAATACCATTAGAAATTCTCTGATATCTGTTAAGGACCTTGTAGACCCTAGAGATATGAAAGGTGTTTTCTTTCACCCTTGTTCATTTGGGGTTTCCTATATTGGGGAAACTCGTCCCTCCATTAACTACAGATTCCGAGAGCATGCGTCAGACATTAGACACAATTATTCTCGCTCATCCGCTCTAGTTAAAAATGTAGATAAATATAAGCACCACATTTGCATCGAAGATTCCAAAGTCATTGTCAGGGTTGATCACTTCCACTATAGGAAGCTAAGGGAGGCTATTGAGATTGAGAAGCATGCAATCAATCTCAATAGGGATGATGGTCAGGAATTAAGTAAGAGCTAGATTGCAACCCTGTCTTGTTAATTCCAACCCCTATTTCTTCCCTTTTTTATTTATTAATTAAATTAATAACTTATTCACCAATGACTTTTTTCCGAATTAATATAAATATAAGACCTCCAGTTTTTAATTATTTGAATTCTTTATATCTGATTTATATCCATCATTCTTTAATTAATAGCCATCTAACTATTTTTCTAATTTATATTTATAATTATTATTTTCTTAATATTATTTTCTTAGCATATATAGTAATTCAAATATGTGTATTATATAAATTAGCATAACTTATACTTATAATTTACTTATATTATCCTAACATATATGCAATTATAATAAATTACAATCAGTTTTATCTTGCATTCATATTCAACTAATTTATATTTTTCCAAAATTTATTTTGATATCTTATAATTTTCCGATTATATTTGTTAAATTAACTAGTTTAAATTTTATATATTAAATTAATTTGATTTTTAACGATATTGTTTTTTAAATTCTACTTTTCATCATACTTTATTACATGATCTTTTGTTTTATTACTTTGATGGTTTTTTGTTTAATTATTTATATTATATACATATAAAATAGTATAAAATTATTTATTTATAATAAAATCTTTTTAATTGTTTAACAATTAATTTTACAATAGGTAAATTTTAACGACTATGTTTGGACCGTGATGCATCTTTGTTATTTATTCTTTAAAATCAACTGATTTGTGTCTCAAAGATGAATCACATTTGTAAATCTTAATGATGTGATTAATCCAAAACACATTATTATTCAACCATATAGATCAAAAAAGTCTATAATCTCAGATTAATTATTAATAATTATTAAGTGGATGGTAGGGATTTAACCTCCATTGAATATTCTAAAATATTCTTAATAG
>APFE031360335.1:0-22037 GCA_000404065.3 Pinus taeda | reverse complement strand
TAATGAGCTGATGTCGACAAGAAGCGACCCGTCGTAGGAGGGCCTTAATGAATCCCACATCAACGACATGGAACAAAGCAAATGATTTTGGAGGTGAAAACAAACTGACGATACAGGTTTCAGGGTGGCGGTCATGAAGGAATGAAGCATGAATGTATTGCAATGGGTGAGACACAGGTGAATTGTCTGAATGACTTCTCTTGAACATATCGGCGACACTGACAATGGATTGGTAGCGTTAACCCCAAAGATGGATGGTGTGACGGACCAATGTGATGACCAGTGAACAGAACAACCCAACCCGACATGGATGCGGAAGGAAAGTGTCATGTTCAAGAGCGACTTGCTACCAATAAAGTTTCTTCAAGTTTTCTTCCCAATTTTCCCCAGTCATTGCTGACCGGTACCTCTTTATTTTTGTCAAGCTTTAGGAGGATAACATATGCTTGTTCTATAATCCGCCCTTCGGGTGAACCTGTCACTATAGTTTAGCGAGCCTAGCGACAGTGAAACTCGTTGTCATCCATTTGGACGAGTTTGTCGCTTTTAGGTTTTAACAAGTTTAACGACAAAGATAACTCGGTCGCTTTCAATTTTAGAGAGTCTGAAAGAAACAGAAAGGAAACTACAAAGATTCTTTTTCGTTGTATAATCCCTTAAGTCCGAAAAAGCGTAAAATAATACAAAAGGGATGAATTTTTCATAGTTTTAACGAGCCGAACAAGACAAGCGCTCGATCTTTTTGTGTAATAATCCCTCAGGTCCAAAAAGATTAAAATATAGAGGAGGGATAGCACTTATGATGCCTTTAACGAGCCGGAGAGGCCAATCGCTCGGCAATCTTTTCATATTTTAAGAGTCAGGTGAAAAGAGCTTAAAGAAGACTCATTTTCGAGGAACAAGTGATGGTTTTGAGTAGAAGCTGATTCCAGGTAAGATTTGGAATTTTCCAATCACGACAATGTCACAGGGATGGCTAGGAGAATCACTCTTCGTAGATGTTCCTCAAAGGGGTAAACAATCATATGGGGGTGAATGATCGGGTAAAAACATAGTGGAGGTGATGACGAGAACACGGCCAAGGCTCAAAAGCTGGCGATAAGGCATTCACAATGGTTATTTACCGGTTCATTTTTTGACGAGCTTAAACACTGGGGGAAACATTTGCTCATGACTTATGTTTATTTTTTAATGAGCTTGAACTATGCACTAAAACTGCTCATGGAGAGTTTATTTTTTAACGAGTTTGAACTCTGCGACAACATTGCTCGCCAATCGTATGATAAGAAATGTCTCATTTGAGATACTATTTTGAAGTGGCTTACATCTCTCAAGCTTTGCCACAGATCCTTTCTTTATGCAAGTTAGGAAACGACTAGCCTTACGAGTTTAAAGGGTTAGAGGTCCTAAAAAATTTAAAAATAAATAGCCGCTCTTCACTTGCATGCGGAAAGGTTTGCATGCCCCCAAGTATAGCGAAAAATTTCCAGGTTACCAAGAAAGTTCTATAAGCATAGCAGATAAAATGCTTCCTCGGCGATGTCTATCGAAACAGACAAAGGTGAATGGCGCAGACGCATTCCACTCACATAACTTTAACGAAGGTATCTTATTCCAGCATGTTCCCATTTTCCTGTAAGGACGGGTTCGCCAGACTAGTCATATATCCCTCGAGGAAATCCACTCTATACCCAAGGTTTTCCTGCCAAAACAGACCAGGGTGCATGCCCCCTGGGTTTCAGTCACATCTTCCTGAATCACTCGCACTCATCAGGTGGACGAACTGGAGACTGATGAGACATTTCTTGCATGAAAAGACCATTTAGGGATGGCATTTGACTATTTGCGATGTGTGATCCGGGGAATGAAATTTGGTCCACGAGCTTGACCATTCTGCCTTCGTGCAGAAAACACATTACTCTGAAGAGTGAGGAGACGACGGCTCCCATGCAATAAATATAGTCGCGTCCAAGGAGTAGATTATAATCTAAAGGTCCTTGAACTACCATAACGTTCATGTGAACAATTTTCCTTCTCAAAGTAATGGGCACGTTTGGAAGGATCCATAAAAGTCGATTGGTTCCCTTGTCGAAGCCCGTCAAATTTCTCATTTCAGGCAAAAGTGATGGAGAACCAAGCGCTTTCCAAGCAGTTGAGGAAAGGATACTCACAGAAGCCCCTTCATCAATGATGGTACCAACCATGACCATTCTGTAAGCTTGTACAATGATTCTGAATGGTACACTGGCTAGTAAACGAGGTCTGCCTAGTAGATTCCAGTTGAAGGAAACGACTAGGTTGCTTGGTGGTGGGACCGAATAGACGACCGAATATGGCTCTGATGAACTTCCTTCCTGTGATAAAGGAACGGGAGGACTGCTCCCAAGCTCATCAGAGTCTGTGTTGATGAAAAGAATTTGAACGGTGTCGTTCTCTTTCTCTTCAGTGACGGTATCATTCGAAGATGAACACTCTGAAGGCAAGACCAGGTCAACTGTCGTATCGACCCTTTGACTTTTGTCTTGTATGGATTCAGAGGGTTCATTTTCAATGATAGATGCTTCGGCCGACCACAATGACGGGCCAGCCGGATTTTCAACCGGTGGAGGACTTGGCAAGAGTTTTTTATATCCAGGAGGAAGTCGTAGCAGTGAAACCGGACGATCATCCAAAACTCCTTTAGCCTCATCAAGGAAGGGACAACGGTAGACGGCGTGACTGCCTTCACACAACTTACAAGGAAGTTTAGGATTCCTTCTTTTTCCATGTGCTTCACTTTCATTGGTTGATGGTGAGCATTCAACATGATCGCCAGAGGTTGATGCTACACAGATTGTGCAAACGAGGAGACCAGTCCCTTAAGATTCCAGGGATGCAGGGACAATCTCGGTGATAGTGGTATCCATTGCAAATGACACAAGGAAATTCAGGTTTTGACTGTGCGGTGCAAGGATTTTTGCTAGACGACACTTGGTTGCTCCCTTTCGATCTTGGTTCCTTTTTCTTCTTTTCCTTTTTCTCTTTCAGCTTCTTCTTCTTCTCAGTTACTTGACTTTTAGATTTATCGGCTTTATCAAGCGAAAAGGAAGGAGGAGAGGGAGAATCAAATGAAGTAGAAGGCTGGGAGGCAACTCTAGTGTCGTCTAGTTGCTTATTAGACTGTTCAACACATATGGGATTCTGAACGCCAGAGGTAGAGAAGAGCCAAACAGGCAAACCAATTGTCAATCCTGGAAGTGACAAAGTGGCCATATGGGGTGGACCAACATCTCCCCAAGAGGAGAAGGGACTAGCATTTCCTTCACGGGGAAATCCTTGGTTGGTAGACTCCATTTTCTCAACCTAAAGATCAACGGAGGAATTTGTGACGTTATTCTAATTAAAATAAATTTTTAGAGGCTTTGACACAACTTGTTTTTTTCAATTTTAAAGAGTCGAGAAAAAACAAAAGATGACTCTAGTCGCCTTCGATTTTTATTGAGCTTGAAGTGACAAGTGCTCAGAGGACCTTTTCCTTTAAGGAGTCTGAAAAGGAGCAAAATGGATTTCTCTGGAGATCTAAGCAAAGAGGATTACCGAACCAATCGCAAAACTGCAGAATACTTTTTATGGTACGGTAGTCAATCTTCTCAAATGCTTTGTTCGGTGCATTGCGATCGATAGGGTGGTAGACATGGCTTCCTAAGGATAAAGGATGCATCCTATTATGGTCTCCCAATATATACTTGAAGGTACGTGGGAGCACAAGTCCGTACTAGCACTTGCTGTCTCAGAGTGGAGGAATCACCCAACCAACACTGAAAGCAATAGTTACCAGGTTTTACGACGCCGGAATACGTCTCTAGCCTAGACCTCTAGATGTTGTGCGTTAAGTTCCAAAGCGTTGTTAGATTCATTGAATTTATTTTAAGTTGATCTTGCTTAACAATTTGCCTTTCAGGTTCACCACGTGATGTACATATAATTCCTAAAGTGCAGTCTAAGATGATAAAGAAACGTTTGATCTTCTTTCAGCAATGAAAATCCTAGCTAATAAAGGGAAGAAAGTTAAGAATCTTTTCTTCACAAAGCACAGAGCACACGCTAAATGCACAGTCCTAAATCAAGCAAAGCAATCAAAATGCAAATGCACATGCATGTATTTGTTTTTAGCTCTCTTAATGTGTGAATGGTGTTAAGAAATCTATGAGCAAAACTGAATTACTTTTAAAGCGACAGTACTCAACAAAATTCTTTTTCAAAACGAAGTGAAAGCAAGAGAGACACTTTGCGATTTTGAAATGGAAATTGCTTTTCGACACTTTAAAACTAATAATTCAAATCCTATGCAATAGTAACTGTATAATCGACTATCAAGAACAATAGGATTGCTTCCTAAAACTGAAAACGATAGCTACGACAGTTCGACTATGCTACTTTTCGCAAAAGAGAACTAAAAACGACGCACAATACATAAAAAGCAATTATAGTTCTTTGCACTAAGGAGGCAGAATAATGTAAGAGAAGGGGGTTTCCGCAGAAATACACTAACTACAGACAGCAAAACTCTTGAATAAGACTGAAAACGGTGAGAAACATCCACAGTCGGAGGGTAAAGTTAACCCTCCCTGACCATCGCACTTGTTACACAGTGAACTCAGTATGTAGCGCACCTACTGCACTTGGGAAGTGCGATGCATATAGACTGCCTTGAAGGCAGGGTGCGATGGTAGCAGTGTAAGACTTTGAATGTGATTTCACTCACAATTTGCAATCTAGTTCAGGTGTTTTAGGCTGAATAAGTAAAGATCAGTGTATGTAAAACACAAGGGTGATCTAAGAGGTTACTAGAGCCACCACTTAGGGAAATTAGATTGCTTGCATATCTATTGTTTAATTCATAAACAAAACATGGAGATAGACTAAAGCAGCATTGATCTACTTTGCATTTGTATAACAAATGCAGTTCGAAGGCTAGCTGGCTTGACTTCAGGCTCCGTTTGTAAGTTTACAAAAGAAACAAGGATAGATAGGCTAACAAGTAATCTAGTTGATCCCCAGCGGAGTCACCATTTTGTTATCTGGGAATAGTGTCCACTCGGATGCTGGTATTCCCACTAAGATGGGCGGCTATCTTAGAAACAAACAATCAAAGTCTATTGTTGTTTTATTTTAAGAAAATAGATGAGAGGAGAACCAAGAAGACCAACCTGAGTCTTGCATTTGATTTCCTCTCCTTCTTGATAGAGTTTCGCTGCTTCTTCTTTGTCTGCCCACCTTCAAAAGAACCTGTGGAATCACAAAAACTTACTACTATGCAAAAAACAAGGATCTAAATTCATAAATAATACAGGATCAGATGTGTATTAACCATATACATGCATATATAAACAAGTACACAAGAATATGGAAGGAAATAAGAATAGCTTTATTCAGATGAAAAGTAGCAAGAGGATTACAACCATGTGCTCTGACCCAGCATCATCCTCTAGCTAGGAAGCCCTTCCTCACCTCAAGCAAAGCTTAGATCACCCAACACTGTGAATGTACACCAGAAAACCAACAGCACTTCTCTATAAGATACAAAATTCCAGCCTCTGGATCTCTGTGATGAGGGATCCATATATATATGATTACAGAGAGGTGAGTCATATTCTGGGATCTTGATTAGTGTCTTCTCTCTGATAGTTCCTACTTCCACTTGGAGAATGATGATATCTTACTCATCCCTGGTCAAAGATGGAGTGGCAAGTGTCATAGGGGAAGCTTCTGGAAGATTCCATGATCTTCCACCTCACATTTTTGTCCCCGCCATTTGTCCATTCCCGACCATCGAACCCTACAGAGGAGAAAATGAATATGCATTGCACCTTGTACACTGGGAAGGTGATATGCATCGCACCCCCTATATTGAGCTTTCAGTATGGTCCAGTTTTGACCATTTATGAGCAGTTTTCAGTGGAGAACTTCTGGGAGATGATGTAATTAGTTGACCTTGTTCCTTTAGGCAGTGAAGCAACGCTTTTAGGGACTTAGGAGCCCTCAGTTTATGGACATTCATGATTGGGGTTGAAGTGCCCAAAAATGTCTATCATAGGTCCACACAAATCAGTATGAACTCGCTCTAAGAAAGCCTTTGCTCAACTGTCTCGATCAATAAAGGAAGACTTGGTGTACTTTCCCAAGGTACAACCTTTGCATTTGTCAACTTGCTCAAGTTTACCTTTGAGAAGTCCTGTAGATATTTGTTGCATTATCTTCAAAGCCCCATGATGCAAATAGCCCAATCACCTGTTCCACAACTCACTAATGTCTTGGCTTTGCACCAATCCTGCTTTCATACTCAATGCTACACAATCATCTACCTCTAGTTTATAGAGATTCTTCACCCGAATCCCTATCCTCTTGGTCTGACCCGTGGCTATGTGTCTTAGGAACGCCTTTCCTTTGTTGAAGAACATCGTATCCTTTGTCCTCCAACATCGTGACCGAGACCAAGTTCTTCTTCAGTCTAGGCACATACATCACATCTGTCAAGGTGAGAGGAGATCCATGCTCCCTCTGAAAAGCAACTGTGCCCACTCTTGAAACACTATATCTTACGTCATCACCCATCTCTATGCGCGTCTTGACGTCTTTCTCCTCCAAGGCACTGAATAAATTTTTATCACCAGTCATGTGGAATGAGGCTCCACTGTCAAGATACCAGACACAACCCATCATCGATGACACCATGCATGTGATGAGGGTAAATTCCATTTCAAACTGAGAGGCTAATGCCTCACCTTATGATCCTTCTGAGGAACCCTTCTTGGACTTCTTCGATGGGCAATTAGTCGCATAATGTCCCATTTTGTGACAATTAAAGCATCTTACTTTAGACATGTCACCCTTCTTCCCTCCATGAGAAGAATTCGATTTGAAATGGGAATCCTTCCCCTTCCCTTTCCTTGCCTTACTTGCTAAGGCCAGATTTTCTTCATCATAATTCTTGGATGAAGAACCATCTCGTGTGCTCCTCTTGATCTCCTCCTGCATAAGATCTGACCATAGTCGTTCCCAATCCAACAATTTCTCCCTTCCATTCACAGAGTCCTGGTAGCTATTCCAACTCTTTGGAAGGCTAAGAAGAGCAAGGCTCACCATATCATCATCGGCAGTTGTTATTCCCACACTGTGAAGCTCATCTCTACAGGTGGTGAGCTTGTTCAAATATATGGAAATAGTATCGCCCTTCTCCATCTTGATTCTTTGAAGCTTATCCTTGAGCGCTAATTTCCTCTGGTCACTATTGTTCTAGTAGAGGTCCTTCAATGTCTTACACATTGAAAATGGAGTATCCCTCACATGGAGACTCGAGACAATATGGTCTCTAACTCCCTCACGGATGATCCATCTCGCCTTCACCACACACTTCTTCCACTCAGCCAACTCTTGTGAATTAGTTGAAGCTGGCTTTGGGATTTCTTGATCAATGAATTTCCTCAAGTCATTGTCTTCTAATACAACCTCCATTCTATCTTTCCATGTTATGTAATTCGAGCTACCTTCCAAGGCATACTCAAGTCTCAAGCCATAGAACACCATTGGCCAACCTTGAAGTATCATATGAATTTGATTTGCACCTGCAACCTCGAACTTCAAACTTTGAATTCTCTTCTCAGTATACTATTCACAACTATGATACCATGTAGAAAATATGTGTAGGTTAACCCCATAATGCAATATAAATCAAAGCAGAATACTATAACCTACTTCTGATATCAATTTGCAGAAGCTTAAAGATCAAGATGAATAATATAACTAGAAGAAGAATAATCAATGGCACAATACACATGAAAATACTTTGAGGAAAGCCTCAAATAAAAACCCCACACTATTGTAATTATCATATATGGTGGAAATACATAGGAATTATAGAAAGCCTTAGCTCTCATAGCTAGCCAGCTCTCAGTACAATCCTCACAGATGCTCATAGGCAATCTTGGCTTCTCTCCAACCTTCCTCTCTGCCCTCCAAGCTCCTATTTCCTTGCATTGTTCCTTATGGATGATTAGCTTATTACCAAGTGGATGATCAACCTTCAAAACTATGCAATCCTCAAGGATAAATCCTTGACTGCATGCATGACTTTTCTCCATGAAAAAACACATGCAACTGATAGTACATTGTCCTTAAACATTTATCTCAACTAGATCTTTCTCAGAATAGACATGCATGAGTTTCTGATGAGGGAATCTTCAGTTAACTGGAGTAGCACTAATTGAGTGCATTAATGCATCAACTCGCTGTTAACTCACTATTAGTTCCTCAAACAGTTTGGAACTAATTTAACTGGACTTAACTCAGTAACTGAGTTAACTAATTACAACTCAAATATAACTCAATCTTATCTCCTTAATTTAAGGGATAACTCTTGCATGACTTCAGAAAGACTTCTAACTTTAATTTCTCCAACTAATTAATTTAAAATAAATTAATTAATTATTTCCAAGTAGTTGTTAAAACTAAATTCGATTTTAATTCACAATTTAATTCAAGGAAAAATTAAATTGGAATATTCTTATTGCCATATTTCAACAGTCTCCTAGGGGTGTAATTGGTGATATGGATGGGTTTGTTTGATGAGTTACATCGATTCCATTTCCTTAAGGTCAACAAGGAGATTCAATCCCTTATAGTAACCTCTCTCTTCACATGTTTGCCTAGTTGGTTGGATGCTCGGGTGGACCTGGGAGGAGGGGGTGTTACAATGATGTTTTGCTTTTAAGTAGGCATTTCATTGTAAATACTGCAATGAGCTAAGTTATAAAGCTCCATGGGTAGTATGTTTTCTTTTCAACGGTTTTGTTGAGCTCTTGGTGTGGTTCAACACCAAGGATGGTGTTTCCCAAGGGGGATGGTTTTGTAACAACCTTGGTGAAAAGTTCATGTAATAAAATTTAATAAAGGAAAAATAAGACCACAGTTAAGGGACACTTATTCCAAGCTGAATGTTGGGCAAAGATATCCTAGTGGGCATCACTCGATGTGTTTTTGGCTAAGGAAATTAACAAAGGCTAAGGAAAAGGCATTTTTGGCACATTTATTTGTGAAAATAAAGGAAATTGGGGGAAAAGTAAGGTGAAAGGTCACAGGTTGCATGTGAGGAGGAAAATGAAGGAAAATAATGGAAAATGAAGAAAATAGAGGCCTCATTAATAAAAAGGCTTCTAAATCAGTTCGTAACCTTTTGTTAGTTCAAGTTTTAGAGCTCTCTTATTGTTCTCTACCTCTCTCACTCTTGGTCACTTAGAGTTTTCTTGGAGCACTATAGCTTTGGATCAAGGAAGGACAAGTAAGCAAAGGGAAAGGAAGGAAAGCAAGGATAAAGGAAGGAAGAGCATGATTAGATAGCTTTAGTAGGAATACTTTTAGGTAACATATTGCATTTATGATTTCCTCACTAGTTTTTACATGCATGGCCTTGCATGTTGGTGTATGGTTCTCTTGTTGTCGGTGGCATGGTTTTGTCGAGTTATGACAGTGGTTTTTAGCATAGCCTTGCCTTTTACCGGATGTCATGGTATGTGGGGATGTTTATCTCAATTTTAAGCTTTGGTTTGCTAGATGAATTTCAGAATCCGGGGTGAAGGTGATCTCAAGGTTCATTCCCAAAGGCCTAGGAATCCCTTGACCGGTTTTGGTGGGATACACATAAAGCCTAAGAGAGAATTCTTAGTTTAGGGCCTAGTGATCCAGGTTTGGATTACAGTAAATCCTGGTACACTGGTCTCGGTTTAGGGCCTAGTGGTCTGGGATTGGATTGCGGTAAAGCTTGAGAGACAAGGAGACAGAAAATTCCTCAAGGATAGTGATGGATTCCTGGAAGGCATTCCAAGTTCGGTTCAGTTGTGATCGGAGCATCGATTTTGGTGTGATCACGGTTTGGTGGGGGTGGAGGTGGTTTAACCTCTAGATTCCCTTGGTTATTTTTGGATTGGTTTATACATGAGATCCCACATTCATGCTTGGAATATGGCACAGGGGTGACTGGCTGAAAGAAAGATTTGGTTCAGCCATGTCTATGGTTGGGTGGTACGTGGAAGTCCAGATCTTGCTTGAATTTTCCTATGACTAATGAAATCTAAGTTCTCTTGCTTTTGCACTTGTTTATATGTGGATTTAATGATTGTTATATCTATTTTATTTACATGGTTTTATGTTGGTTATAAGCTTGGTTAATTGACTGGTTCATGTCATGGTTATCTCATGTATTTACTTGTAATTGTTAAATTGATGGATGCAAGACTTAATTGATGTTATAACAATTCAATGGAGAAGGTAGTGATCCTTCTTGTCATGTTTCATAAGAGTTTTCAGTCATTCATGCTCTGTCTTGTATCTTAGAACTGTAGATTGCATTGATGCTAAGTGTTTTATGAAATGTTAATCTCAGTTGGTGATGGTCACGCCTAGTCCTGAGGTTGATTTTTGGTTTAGTAGTCTTTTCATCATGTCTTTGATGGATTCTAAAAGTTATAACAAGTTTTGGGAAGTGGCCAGGATTATGGGCTAGAACAGTGCCTTGAATTCCGCAGACGCTGGCATAGGTTTGCTGGGAAAAGTCCCTAGACGCTAGCTTGTAGGCCTGTGAGAGCTTCCAGAGTTCGCTGGACACTGGCATGCCTATAGCATGAGAGCTTCTAGAGGTTAAGAGTTCTAAAAGATCAGTTGGACCTAGGGGCAAGATGTCTCAGTGGCTAAGATGCCTCTTGAGGGTGTTGTTGTTGATGTGGAAGGTATGGTTGATGTGTTCCGTCGATTCCTTTTCCTTAAGGTCAACAAGGAGGTTGAATCCCTTCATAGTGACCTCTCTCATCGCATGTTTACCCCGATTGGCAAGTTACTTGGGTAGATGTAGGAGGAGGGTGGTTACACTCCTTTCTCCAATTTCTAGCAAGAGGTGTGTCCATAAGCTTACAATTCTCCATGTGAAATCTTTGAAGTGTATCAGAGGCATACCTCCCCCGAGACACAAATAATTCACCATCACCTTACCATACTTACAGCCTGAGGAAGTAACGGATTAAGCCCATGTCTTTGATCTCAAATTCCCTTGCAAGATCCTCTTTGCAAGAGAAGATTAGCTATTCATCACCTGTCAATATTAAATCATCAACATACAAAATAAGAAGAAGCAACTTAAAATCCACCACAATGTGATAGACGTTTGCATCTGTTTCACATTTGGTGAAGCCCAATCCACTGAGATAATTGTTGATCCGAGTGTACCAAGCTCAGGGCACTTGTTTGAGACCATACAATTCTCTCTTGAGTTTGCATACATGTGACTCCCTATCATATGTCTCAAATCCTTCTAGCTGCTCTATGTAAATTTCCTCCTCAACAAGACCATTGAGAAAGGTTATCTTCACATCCATCTGGAGTATCTTCCACTCCATCTAGCAGCTAATTCAAGAATTGATCTGATGGAGGAATACCTTTCCATAGAGGAATACCTTTCCATATGGCCTTGTACTTCTCGATGCTCCCATCAGTTGCATGCTTCACTTTGGAGATCCATCTGGAACCAACCATTGATTTCCCTTATGGTCTCGACACACACTTCCATACATTATTCTTCATGATGGATTCATATTCTTCCACCATGGAATCATCCCAAATAGGTTGATAAACTGCTTCCTCAAATGAATAAGGCTCTGACTCAATTAGCTCTATCATGAGAGCCATGTAACCAGTGTACCTCTCATGTGACCTCCTATGTCCATGTACTAATGTAGGGGCTCCCACATTCTCCCTAGCATCCTGCAACAATATATCAACTTCTATGGTTCTCTTTCTCCATTCTCTGGATGTTTCTAGTTGAGTGGGTGTCATCACTCAGCCTCTTCTCTAGTCCTCCATTTGTGGTTGCTCCACAACTTCCTGAAGCTCATCCTAAGGCTCCTCCTTTGTAGCTAGAAGCTCTTTCTCCAGTGGGATACTCAGGTCTCGTTCCAGAGAGCATCTCCCTTCTCCTCATCAAACTTGACATCTCTCCTCACAATTGTCATTCTCAGTGAAGATAAATACACCTAGTAATTGTGTGGAGTTATGGTTTATCCTACAAAAACTCCCAACTTTGTTATAGCCTCAAGTTTATTCCTCAAATCCTTGGATACATGACAATAAAATGAAGCTCCAAAAATTATGAAATGAGACAAATTAGGCTTTCTCCTAGAGAAACCTTCCTCCTGTGTGATCATACCAAGTTTTATATGAGGAAGTTGGTTCTGCAAGTAAACTGTTGTGTTACATGTTTCTGCCCATAGAAGCAAAGGCAACCCCTGATTATGTAGCATAACTCTTGTAGTTACAATTATGCTCTTGGTATTCCTCCTCAACTACCCCATTTTACTGTGGGTTATGGGGTGCTATCAGTTCTCTTTGAATACCTTCTTTGGCATAGATATCCTTGAAGGCATTTGAAACAAATTCACCTCCATTGTCACTCCTAAGAGCCTTCACCTTCTTCCCAGTGTCCTTCTCAACTAATGCCTTAAATTCTACAAATTTGTAAAACACTTCATCTTTTTTCCTCATGAATAAAATCCAACATTTTCTAGATAAATCATCAATAAAAATTACATAGTACTTATGTTTTGTTGTGGAGGATGTAGAGAAGGGTCCACAAACATCAGAGTGGACTCGCTCCAAGATTGCATCTACTCTGCTATCTCGGCCATGGAAGGTATATTTGACATATTTCCCCATTCTGAAACCCTTGCAAACACCTTTTTGGTCAAGGGAGCCTTTAGGGAGACCGATGGTAATTTGTTGCATGATTTTTAAGGCACCATCATGTAGATGACCTAATATTCTATGCCAGATTTCTCCAACATCTCAACTCTGCCCTTTTTCAACCTTGCTACTTAATGCAATGCAATCTCCCACCTCAAGTTTTTATAGTTCTTCACTCGAACTCCAATTTTCTTCACTTTCCCAATAGTTACGTGTCTTGGAAAGGATTTCCCTTTACTGAAAATAACATCATAGCCTTTATCCTCCAATACTGCTACAAAGATCAAGTTCTTCTTCATCCTAGGTACAAACATAACATCATTGAGGCGAAGAGGGGAGGCTTTCTCCCTCTCAAAGGTGACAGTACCACTTATTGTAATAATGTACCTCCTGTCATCCCCCAATTCAATATGCATCTAGAGATCCTTCTCCTCTAGGCTACTGAAAAATTCCTTCTACCTTATCATATGGAACAAGGCACCTGAATCAAGGTACCACACACTCCCCATAACAATGTTTCCCATGCATGATATTAAGGTGAAGTTTAATTCAAATTTTGAAGTTAGTGCTTCACCTCCTACTCCTCCTAAAGGCTTCTTGTTAGAATTCTTGTGCAAACATTTTGTTGCACAGTGCCCGTATTCCTGGCAATGGAGACATTTTATCTTGTTCAAGTCTTTCTTCTTGCCATTATTTTGGTTGGATTTAGGTTTTCTTTGGTTCTTCTTTCCTTTTCCCTTCTTCCCCTTCCCAACTAAGGCAAAATTCTCTTCATCCTTTCCTCTAGATAATACTCCATCTCTGGTATTTCTCATGATCTCTTCTTGAACCAAATCGGACCACAACCTTTCCCAATTTGGAAATTTTTCTCTTCCATTCACAGGGTCTTGTTAATTGTGCCAAGATTTTGGAAGGCCTAGAAGAGCTAAGCTCACCATATCACCTTCTGCAAAATTCTCCCCAACTTCTCCAAGCTCATCTCGAACTTAAGTGAATCTAGACAGATATTGTGGAATGGTATCATTTTTCCGCATCCTAATATTTTGAAGTTTGTATTTTAGGGCTAATTTTCTATGGTCACTATTATTTTCGAATAGCTCAATCAATGCCTTCCACATAGAAAATGGTGTTTCTTTTCCATGGAGATTTGAGACCACGTGGTCTCTCACACCTTCTAGAAGAATTATCTTGGCCTTTGCAACATCCTTCTTCCATTGGGCTAATTGCTTTGCATCAAACTATTGGGGTTTCACAATGTCAGTTTTAAGATATTTTAACACACAATTATCATCAAGTACTGCTTCCGTTAAGTCCTTCCAAGCTATGGATTTCAAGCTACCCTCCTAGGCATACTCTAATCTCAGCCCGTTAAAAGACATTCTCTCGAATATGAAGAAAAGCTGCTACACTTAAGCTGCAAAATAGAAATTCCTAAGGGACAAATTCAAAATATTGGTTCTAATGTGATTTCAGGGCTCTGATACCATGTAGAAATTTGAAGAAATTGAAACTGCTCAAGAAATCAAACTAACATCACGAGACAAATTTTACTCTACTAATTACAATTGTATGCTTCGTCTCTGACCATCACATGTTTCTGCCCATAGATGCAATGACAACCCCTGTTTGTGTAGCATAACTTTTGTAGCTACAACTATGCTCTTGTTCTTCCTCTCAGCTACCCCATTTTACTGTGGGTTATGGGGTGCTATCAGTTCTCTTTGAATACCTTCTTTGGCACATAAATCTTTGAAGGCATTCAAAACAAATTCACCTCCATTTTCACTCCTAAGAGCCTTCACCTTATTCCCATTCTCCTTCTCAACTAATGCCTTAAATTCTAAAAATTTGGAAAACACTTCATCCTTTTACCTCATGAAGAAAATCCAACATTTTCTAGATAAATCATCAATAAAAACTACATAGTACTTATGTTTTGCTGTGGAGGTTGTAGAGAAGGGTCCACAAACATCATAGTGGACTCGCTCCAAGATTGCATCTACTCTGGTATCTCGGCCGTGGAAGGTGGATTTGACATATTTCCCCAATGTGCAACCCTTGCATACATCTTGTTGGTCAAGGGAGCCTTTAGGGAGACCGACGGTAATTTGTTGCATGCTTTTTAAGGCACCATGGTGTAGATGACCTAATCTCTTGTGTCAGAGTTCTCCAACATCTCAACTCTGCCCTTTTTATGCCTTGCTACTTAATGTAGTGCAATCTCCCACCTCAAGTTTGTATAGGTTCTGTCTAGTCAATTTAACGTCTTAAATTGCTCTACATAAATTATCAATCCGGGTATCATAAACTGATGAAGTGTGGTGCACTATATGTGCTTAGTTAACCTTTCTCTTACTTCGTTGTTTTATAGTTTATGTTGTTTTTGGGGTTTTGTTCTTGTTGGTTTTCTAATGACTATGAGACCCAGTATCCTTGCTGCTTCAGCAAAAGGACAGGATGATTCTATCATGTCATTAGTTCAATCAAGATAAAATGCAATAACCAAACAATGAGCTAGTGACTATGAGACCCAGTATCCTTGCTGCTTTAGCAAAAGGACAAGATGATTCTATCATGTCATTAGTCATTAAAAGGCTATGTGCATCACTAATCTACAATCAACTTGAAAACAATTTATGTACAGCTAATATACATAAGCATAACAAAATTAAATGCAAAATTAAATGACAATTATGCAAGGCAGGGGCCCTCTGCCACCTATGAAATCAAAGCAAAATTGAACACACTTGCATGAATTAAAATTGCATGAATGAAAAATCTAATCTATCAAACTTGAAAATAATCAAATCAAATCAAAGCAATATTTACAAAATGAAATCTACTCTACCTTACATTCTAATGTGCTCCATGACATCTACTTCACATCTCCTTCCATGTTGAGAACATCAAAGCTTTATTCAAATTCTTCAAAAGTACAAAGTACAACAAAGTTCTCCAAAGATTTCAAAAGTCATCAAGGAAGAACTATAATCTTAAGAACTAGGGACTAAAAAGACTAACAAATGAAGGAGAGAGATCTTCTATTTATACAAAAATATGAGAGCCATCTCATTAATGATAATCCATGAATCTCTCCCTCTACCTCTAGAGTCCTAATCAAAATAGGAACTGATAAGGCACATGTCTTTTTAGAGTTACAATACAATTAGGAGATGTGACACATATCCTCATGATCCCATGATTCTTTCCACTCAAATTCGAATTTGGTCTTAGAGTGCCACATAAGGGTCTTCTAGAAGCCTCCTTTCAACCTACACATGTCAACAACTCAACCCATTGGTTAGGTATAAGCTTATGCACATTATTTCCCAATTTTTAACAACAAATTCACTTAAAAGGCTTAGAATTAATAAAGATTGGAAAAACATAAATGTGGCCCAATGATAATGAAAGTGGAATGAATGTGGTGACATAGTAGTGAAATGGAGGTGATATAACGGACATAATAGTGAAAGTGTAATGGAAATGAATGACATTTTCAAGACTCAACATACCCCCCAACTGAAGCTATTGCATGTCCTCATGCAACATATATTACATTGACTCTTTTGATCCTTGAGCTTGGCTTAACTTTGCATGATATCATTTGATAACTTCATATTTCTGTAAAGTGTTTTACTTGAATTGCAACATGGTTGGTTCTTGTGTTACAACCATTTTTTTTTTTTTGTTGCCTTCTATTTTGATCTTTGAACTTTGCATAATAATATTTGATTATTGTTGCAAAGTATATTTTTATTGGATTGCATGATGGTTGGTTCTTGTGTGACAACCATGATTTTGTTTGTATCCAATTTATCCTTTAAGCGTTTTTTCAAAAGCCACTATATGCTCATAATAGCAATGTAATAATTAATATATGTTGGAAGTATGGGGCTCCTGAATAATATGGACATGGCAAGATATGAATATGAATGTATTCCCCCCCCCCCAACTAATGGTATTGGCAATTTTATGAAATGAGGAAGAGAAATGTTTTTCCAACAATTATCATTCTAGCTTTTTATGGAATTCTATGGTCAAAAGTTAGAAAATGACGTACCTTCACTTACCCTTTGGAATGGATGAGTTGTATGTGTGGTGGCTGAAAAATTTCTGATCATATTCTTCTTCAAGTGGATGAACAAGAGGAGTCATGGATAGAGAGATAAGATGAATTTTTATTGCTTCTACTAAAACTTGCTGAATCTGCTCCAAAATGCTGAAAATAATAGTCTTCATGTCTTCACAACTCATTGGCACAATTCCTACCATGTGAAAAGATGTTCTGATGTCGAACATAGTAGGAAATTGTTGGCTTAGTGGCCATTAATGGATGCCACTAGTCAACATGAGAACTCTCACCATTGATGACAATGAGAGTCAAGATTCCCAAACACATCTTGCTAGGTATGAATGAATTTGTCGATGTCGAGTCACCTAGAATATCTGATGAACAAGGGATATTAATGTATTCCCATTGTTTATCATCATGAGGACTTGCCATTAAGGCATGCAAGCCTCAAGGTGTTTTTACAAATAACTTAGACTCAAAGGACTATGGACTCAATAATTTGCATTGAGGCAGGGGTTATTTGCGGAATGAAAATGACAGGGAATGAAATATGAAAATGGAAGATGGCAATGGAGAGTAGATATTGGGAATGGGAAATAAGCATGTGAATGAGCCTCTTGCTTTTATTTGTGGGTTATGAATGGACAACAAGAGATGGAAAGTGGATGTGAATGTAAATGGAAAAGTATGAAGTGAAATGAGGTGAATGGTTTATTATGAAGTATGGATGTGATGGATGGATGTGGTGGATGGATGGATGTGATTGAGACAATAATATCTGAAAGTTTTTGAAGTGTTTAGATCTGATTTTACATCAGCATATTTCCTCTTTGTTGTTGATCATCCTCTTATGAAACAAATTGGTCTCTTAGAGAGACACCATTCTCTTGTAGTTATTTGTCCTTCCTCCTGGAACCTGCAAAAAAAACTAATACTTCTTCTGCAATGGCATGTAAGGTTATCAAAGGAGAGAGGCGATCAATCTCTCTAGTTATGATATTTACACACAAAACTAAGAATTTGTATTAATGAAACGAGTTCTCAAAGGAAAAATCAAAAGAATTTATACCTGAGTTGGAATTGGTGCCCCCAAGTTGAATATTGTTTTTTTTTAGCAATTTATTTCATTATTTGTCATTTCAAACTCTAATGTCAGATTTCTCATTGTATAGATCTTGTTGAGACCTTTCCAATGATACTTAAATCATCAAAATCTGATTTTGTATGAGAAAGATAGGCGGATTTGAACAATGAGGTTTTTCTAGCTGCGGAATCAGGGAACAACTGCGGAATTGGACTTTAGCTGCGGAATGTGCACGGTTCTGTAGCTAAAATTCTTGAATAAAAAGTTAGCCATTCATCTTTCATCATCAGTCAAAAATTAATCAATACCTTCAGAAAAGTGAGCAAATAACTTATTCATTTCATTGATTCAAAATTATTATTTTTTCTTGACATGCAGCGACTTAGTGTGGCGACTTAGTGATAACACACAATTTGACTTCCCTTTGACCAAGGTATTTTTCATCAAATTGGATCAAATGAATAGGACACCATCCATGTACTGACATTTCCCAACTACCCATGTGGCTTGTTTTGCTTGATGACACCTGCAACCTAGAGTTTAACAAAACAGCTGCGGAAAGTTGAGCTAGCTGCGGAAAGTTGGATCAGCTGCGGAAAATGGCTGCAACAGTCAACCATCAGTTTTAAGTTATTTTCTTCATTTTCTGCATGTAGGAACTCTGTGAATTGTAGTGGCATATGGAGAAAAATAGTTTTAGTGATGGAAATGGAATACCAGAGTACCTACTCTTTTGCTGCTCATATATATATATTTTTTTAATTCTCTGCACTGTCTGTGTGGAGAAACCATGCAAATGGCAGTGGTATATATGAAGCAAAACAATTACAGAGATGAAAATGGAATATCATAGTATTGTGGAAAGGAGATGATGGATATGGCAATGAAACATGGAGGGTATACAAAAAACTGAGTGGCTGTATGCGTAAAATATGTAAAGAAAAAACAGAGTGAGAGTTAACGGAGCGTTGGAGAAGTTTGGTTGAAAAATGAAAGATTAGCATCGTGTTCTCCTACTGCCTCAACACCACACTCAATATCCTCATCTTCGCCACGTATATCGATTTGGTTTTGAAGAGCCATGTTCAATTAAGATAAGTCACATAATCAGCCGTTAAACAATGAAATAGTGAAGTGTGAGACATGACAGTTGACGTGGTGGAGTGGAATAATGAAGTATGAGTTAAAAACGAAAAGCATTAAGTCATGAGGTGAGGTGGAGTAAGGTTCAATTCCAGCACATAATTTGATTCTTATTTAGAATTCTCTTCCTCAGGCACGCCGAGTTATATTATAGCCTGTTCATTTAATTAAAAACTCTATTTTTTTCACGCGGCACGCAAAAACTGCACTCCAAACAACTGAGGATTTCTCCCAGACCGCCACGAATCGCTCAAAACGGTTTCTGGGTTATCTAATTGACCCACCTAGAAAAACAACCCATGTTTTATTTTCTTGAAATTCATCTCTGTTTGGGAAAATCAAGCGTTTTAAATTTGACGTTTTTCTGATGTTTACGCATTTTTTTGTTTTTTGTTTGTCAAGTGTATTACGCAGGTACAATAACAGAGTTGAAGAATTGGGGCGACTAATAGTCACAGGTTTTTTATCTCAAAATAGAAGAATGAGCCAATTGTTGATCTATTATCTTCATGTTTATTCAATATTTAGAAATGTCAAATGATGACGTCCAACCCACAGGTTTCCAAACAATTGTTGTAATGGTTGTTTTTAATAATAGTACCTTCGATTTTTAAAACAACGATTTAATGATTTTGTTGAAGCTTGCATCTTAGATCGTTTACATTTCAGGTTTTGTAGGTGGTGGAAATCTAAGTGGCAGCAATAATTGTATTGAGCTCATTGATTTAACTCAGATCAATCCCCAAATAATTATGGTGAATGTTGAACTCATCCCCTGAAGTAGATCTGCAATCTGATGGATACAATGGCAAAGGAACTTGGCTCCAACAGTAAGAGAATTTGACCGCTGAAATAAGATAAAATTCAGCTAACAAATATTTCCTTCTGTCAGCAAATGTAATCAGCTTACATGCTGTCGCCCTTGGAGAAAAGTGACTACTCTGCCCTCAATAATTTAATGGATCACTAGAAGCTACCTTCAAGAATTCAACCCTCTGTTTCTAACTAACAATGTAGCTATCCAAAGGTAAAATCAACTCAGAAATCTGCCACTAAATGATGAATGCCTCCTACAGGAATCAACCTCCAAAAATGCAAAATTCGGTCCTCAAACAAGGAACTCAATCCACCTTAACAATAATAAATTTCAGCCTCTAAAAAGAAATGTCGAGGCCCCTTGATGGAGTTATCATGGATTCTTCAAATTTGCATTCACCTCCTCATTGTTACCTAATCATTTTAACATTCGATCCTTTTTTTTTTCTCACATATACAATGCATTTTTTTTTATGTTGCAAGTTTATTTCAGGCCAAAGCTTGAACAGGGAAGCAGATTTTCTTATTGAAGCCACAATGAAAAGCTAGGATTCAAGATAGCCATAGATTGTTTTTCTCTTTTTTCTTCTCTGAAATTGTAAAATTTTATAAAAAGAATTAATTATTTTCAATTTCAGGTAGCAAATACTTCAAGAAAAACATGCTAAAAACATGACTTTGATTGAGGTCTTAGGCTGGTTTTTCATCGATCCGAGCTGGGTGACTAGGATAGGATCCATGTCAGGACAATACTGAAGATGCCCATGTGGTCGGTTTTTTCATTGAATGCTTGTAGCATGGTGTTTGACAAAACGGCCGCGGAATCCTGTGCTAGTTGTGGAATCAGGGCAGTTTCCACAGCTAAGTTGCAAAACCCTATTAAAACAGGATACAGTGTTTTGAAGACCACTACAAAGCATAACCAAACAATTTTGGTCAATTTGAACCTATCAAAGAAGTTGAGTTTCATTTTTTTCATCATTTTTTTTTTATTGAATCAATTGAAATGTTTTATTTTGTCTCCTTTATTCTTCTTCTTTTTTTTTACATAATAATTCTTTTTCTGAGCCTCTACATCACACAAAATGCAAGAAGAGAGCATACTCAAGAATTATTAACTTTTTTTTTTTAGATGTAAGAAATAAGGTCTCCTAATTACACTTCCCCGGCAATGACGCCAAAATGTCTAGTCAATTTAACGTCTTAAATTTCTCTACATAAATTATCAATCCGGGTATCGTAAACTGATGAAGTTTGGTGCACTATATGTGCTTAGTTAACCTTTCTCTTACTTCGTTGTTTTATAGTTTATGTTGTTTTTGGGGTTTTTTTCTTGTTGGTTTTCTAAAATGTTTAATGCAAATGGAAATCTTATTCTAAGGTCTCAAGAATACTTTTAAAGGACAAGTATGGATAAAGATTTCAAGACAAGGCCTATGTCCCTAATGGTAACTTCCAAAACTTAGCACTTCAAAAGAACTTAAAACGTGTTATTGATGAAGTTAGTATTTAAACCAAAGTGTAAATATACAACTAGTTAAATCAAAATAAAATGAAATAACCAAACAATGAGCTAATGACTATGAGACCCACTATCCTTGCTGCTTCAGCAAAAGGACAAGATGATTCTATCATGTCATTAGTTCAATCAAAATAAAATGCAATAACAAAACAATGAGCTAGTGACTATAAGACCCAATATCCTTGCTGCTTCAGCAAAAGGACAAGATGATTCTATCATGTCATTAGTCATTAAAAGGCTATGTGCATCACTAATCTACAATCAACTTGAAAGCGATTTATATATAGCTAATATACATAAGCATAACAAAATTAAATGCAAAATTAAATGACAACTATACAAGGTAGGGGCCCTCTGCCACCTATGAAATCAAAGCAAAATTGAACACACTTGCATGAATTAGAATTGTATGAATGATAAATCTAATCTATCAAACTTGAAAGTAATCAAATCAAATCAAAGCAATATTTACAAAATGAAATCTATTCTACTTTACATTCTACAAAGCAATATTTACAAGTTGAAATCTACTCTACCTTACATTCTAATGTGCTCCATGAAATCTACTTCACATCTCCTTCCATGTTGAGAACATCAAAGCTTTATTCAAATTCTTCAAAAGTACAAAGTACAAC
>APFE031360322.1:0-11461 GCA_000404065.3 Pinus taeda | reverse complement strand
TAGTGCCAGGAGAAGGAATAAGTTAAAGTGCTCTATTTGATCGATGTGGTCCAGTGAGCCAATTCATGCATGAGATTATTTGGCACAAGCTATTGTAATCGGTGAGCACAAAATGGTATCCTTGTCTAAGGGAATGAGGATTATTGGTTTCTACATAAGAGCCATGATTCTTGTTTAGCAATGGACAAAGCGACTATTTTCATCACGGAGGATTGAGTCATACGATTTGAAAACTTATAATTATTTTGATGGTAATGAGAATCTGCGGGAGAAAATGAATCATCAATGTAAAACAAATTCATTCCTGTAAGAAGTTAGAAGCGACAATGAAATCCATTTTTTTTTTTTTAATATTGAAAATGATGTTGCATTAGGCAGAGGATGCGTGACAGTATAAGCGTTACAAGTTAATCTGTGGTGAAATCGACATGAGGCAGACATATATGAAACAAACATTACTAATGGAATATGCAAGTGGGTATTATATGTTATAATGGATGCCAGACCTCAGAGAATCTCAGACTTGAGAGCAATTATGTAGGACCTGAAAATGTCATACAAGAACATTATCTAATACAACCACACTACAGTAATATGTGGACCTATGTGGTATTAATTGGCAGGCCCCGTCGTATTAGTCTCTTCTGCATAATCAAAGCAACGTATTCAAAGTCAAGGATCGTGGCAGTGTTAGGACCTGAGATCCTTCAGTTACTGATCACGTTACATATTTTGCATTAATATGTTACAGTGAAGCGGACCTAAGAAATTGTGCCAGTATGCATGACCTTAAGCAACAAAAAAGTGGCAAAGCTTCACAGAACCATGAGCAAACAATGAGGGAACCCAAAGGGAATATATCTAAAAATTGTGAAGTTGGCAGAAATGCCCACGTAAACCATAATTTTTTTTGTGAGAAGACACAGACCATGCAAATGTCTAATAAAAGATAGATGTGAACGAAGTAGTCATTGCAAACAACGCCATGCTCTGAAGATTTTTTTTAGGGAGAGTGCCACACACTGTTATTACTATTGTTCAATAGATTCGCATTTGGGCAAGGCGACATTATTATGTTTGTGTGGAGTACTGATTCCTTAGTGGCTTCTCAGGTGAAAGATCGGGTGAGGGTGCAGGTTCGGGATTGTGTAAGGAAGCAACGAATGGGTGACTACCACTTTGTGTATAAGGGTGTGGAGGGCACCAACACATATTGGGATGATATCCATAGAAAGCTAGGCAATCTCCCGCCTAAACCTGCCTCCTTTAAGCCTCCAACTTGGACTCTAGATAGCAGCAATACCAACAATCACCCAGACAAGAGTAAAGAATGGATGGACACCAAGAACGAACAGGAGATGGAGCATTTGGAAGATGATCCAGATCTAGATGATGACAATTTTCTTGCTGAATTAAGTATTGCTAAATATTCCAAATGTTCGACACTAGATGGAGATGCCTACTTATCAATGCCCTACACACCTCGTAGAAGCAAAGAGAAATGTCAGCAAAAACACCCACAAAATTAACAATTCAATAACATTATTGGTGAAGTTTCCAAGGCCCATGGCACGTTTCTTTCACTTTCTCCACTGTTCATGAATTAAATAAAAGATATTGGTCAACTATTTAAATCCATAGCACAATGGATCACTGGCCATGAAACAACACAGCTCAAGAGATCTTCTCAGATTTTTTTGTGCTCTTGTATCATGTTTCTGCTATTTAAAAGCGTTTTAAGTGGCTATGTATTGCAGTTTGCAAAGAAGTTGTGATTAGGGTTTCGCTAAGATTAGTGTTTTTTTTCAATTTTAGGATTGTCTTCTCGAAAAAGACTTTGGTAACGGGGATTCTAAAAATGGTAGCAATAAGAAAAGGGTAGTGGATGGAAATTGCTCCTTTCCAGAAGGAATATGTTGTGAAACGATGACTTTCACTCTGCTTTTCTTGTCCCAAGTTATAGGTGATAATCAAATATTTTCGTTTCTTGCGGTCTCTGACTTCCAAGCGATGAGTGATAATCAAATATTTTCGTAGACAGAATGTTGAATAATTTTGTACGTTTGGGAAAACATCATTGTGGATTCAAAGTCGAGAGTTGTTATGGGAATCAATACGTGATTTGGACGAACTACCTGTTACTTGCATTCCTAAAATTTATTTAGGATATTTTTAAATTTGCACATTGTTGGGTTTCTCTAATATTGTTTGAATGTATATTATGGAATGGGAAAATGGGAAATGCATGAGTGTGCACTAGAAGTATGAGGATGAGGAGTGTAGCGTTCAAAGAGAAGTTGGTCTTGAATCCCCAACTTTTGAGAATGTAAAATATTTGATTGATGGTATGGAAAAATTGTTTTTAGAGAGATCTTTAATGAATTTGATTTTATTTAAATGCTTATATATCAAAGGAATTCTCATGTGCTCAAAGGAATGACTTTGGAGTTATTGCTTGTATCATGGGATTAGAAGCAATCCCAGTACCATACTCAATTGTGATGTTAAGTTGATGAGGTAAGTGTGCATGAGATGAAACCTAAAACAAATATAACTCTTGCTTTTTGTAAACACTGAAGCTTGTGATCTTCTTGCTAATTTTCACCACACACCCTTGCCATTGATGTTGAAGGGGGAGGTAAGTAGAGGTAAGGAAGATGATTCTCATGAGAAACAGGGAGGAGCACAATGTTTTCATCAATGCCAAATGAGGAGAATGTTGGCATTGTTGTCATTGATGGAAAAGGAGCAACAAGATATGCTTGATATGTTTGTGTTATGGCTTGATTTTTATGCTTGCAGAGCAACAAGAAATTGTTGACGTTGAAGCAAACCAAATATGTTGCTTCTGGCCTAGATGTTGATTGGCTAATGATGATAGATTCACAAAGATACATGAAAAAATTGTGATGCAAGGCAATGGAAAATGTTATGTTACAGATGTTGCAGAGATCAGCGTTGAAGGTAAGTGAATGCTTGTTAGCAAACATGATGTTATTTATTATAGGTATGATGCATAAGTTGATGTTGTATGTTCCAGAGGTCATAGTTGAAGAAGTGGTTGCATTGTCCATGTGACAGTTGAAGGTTTCATGTTCAAACATTGTAATTCTTGTTCACTCAGTTTAGTTCATGTTCAAATTTTCATTGATATTAAGCTCAGCTATAGAGGTATGGCCTTGGAGATGCTTTCTGATTGGAGTATTTGTTTGAGATGTTGTGATCATAACAAAGGTGTTGTGATGCAAGAGGATGCAAGTTAATGCTTTGTCTTTAGCAATAATTAAAGTTGAGTTATGTTAATGAATGCTATTTTATTATTTTGAAGTTCACTTTATGTATTTTTAATATTCAAAAGTTGAAAGAGTTTGGAAACGAAGAGACAATCTTGGAATGAAAAGAGGAAAACTTTTCATTTCATGTTCATGCATGGAATACTAATATCCAATAGTCGATATTTCTAAAAATATATGATTTTGGAAGGTTGAAAAGTTAATGTGTGTGAGAGAAATGAAAGAGTTGTTGTAAATTATGTCGTACAAGGAGAAAGAATAAGATAAGCTAATGTGAAGCATAATAGAGGAAGAAGAGGCAAAGACAAAGATGGAGGTACGCATAGCTAAAGACCAAGTAAACTAACACATTATATTTTTATGTATTAGGGTATTATAGTCTCCTTTCAAGTTGTAGCTTGAAAAAGAATAGGTTGAAGCCTGTTGAAGTAGGAGGCTCTTATGCGTTGTAGCTTGCAAAAATTTTATGCGAGTGGGAGTTAGAGCTTCCCAACAAGTTGTAGCTTGTAGAATAACATAGATGTTGGAGCCTCCAAAAATTTAATGTAATAGAGAAAGTAGGAGATTTCCTTTGCATCACAATAATAAAAAATTTGTGTTTTTTTCCTTATATGGGTTTCCACTTATATCTGATGTCCATATTTTTTTATTTTATGTGTTGATTTTATGATGTCATGAAATATCGTTTATGTGTTAAAATATTCTTTGTATATGGAATAATTTTGCTCATTTCATAAGTTCATATAAATATTTAAAGGAAAAGTAAATAGAAAATTTGTTATCCATGAATGTACTAAACTGATTCAACCCCCCTCTCATTTTAGTCAAGTTTCCAACAAAAAATAAGATACATATCCTTTACTTATCATCATTTATGGGATCAACACCCTCAGAACCCCTTGGAGCATTTGATTGTGTATATTTGGAAATGCAGTCACTTCAGTCTCAACATTGGTGTAACTTCATTCCACTAGTCATTATTCTACCTCATTGGACATCATGCATGTGAACCATGTCTCTCGTGATGATGAGTTGGATAAACCTTCATTACATACATCAAATGATCCTTCATGAGCTTACATTCCAGTCTTCCACCCCAATGAGGACATTATGGAGTCCATGACCACATTATATTACCCATGGGATGATACTCATCATCATTCCTATTTTATCCTAGAACAAACATGTCCATATAACCAATATGTTGTGGAATCAAGATACTTCATTCATAGTCAAGTAGATTGGTTCAAACACCCCTTATTTTGAACTCGGGAATTCAAACTAGATCCACCTTATGGTCATTACATTGTTGAACACTGTTTGGGTAAGGGGGCATCCATTTTGGAGGGCCCAGAGGAAGAAATTCTCCCAAACCCTCATATTGCATCTGGCAGTGTCACTATTCTTCCCCACCTGGAAGAACTTACAGATTCCAATATCACTCTAGATCACCTTGAGGGTGATCCACTTAATTATTTCTACTTCTTTCCTCAGCAAGCCAATCCCTCTGAAAATTATGTTGTTGAAACCCAATTTCATCTAGGCAAGCATTTGTCCACTATAAACTAGACTACTCCTTCATATGGTGACACCTCTTTGTGAACACAAACATTTAGTCCCTTTGACTCATACATGTAGTACCAAATGAGATTAACACTCCACCATTGCCTTTATCCTACTGTATTTGTCCCTTCCTTCCATAAGAAGATAACCCATACACAATAGATGGTGACAACACCAAACATAGAAATATGATCGTCAAATTATGTATACCATCATGTAGTGTTGTCATCAAGAAATTATTTGGAGTACACTACTCTAGATACCTTTGATACGTCCATAACATGTTAAAACTTAGGGGCACACTCACCCACTCTCTAATCCTTCTCAGATGGAGGGTTCCATTTAAAAAGCAACACATCATTTCCAAGCCACACCCCTAGTGCATATTTGTATCACCACCACTTGGGGTATGCCCATAACATGCTACACACACATCCAACATGGGGCATCATTCCCACCTTTGCACACCCAATCTTTTCCCTGCCATCATCATTTGTTGGGGGGTAGTATTTCATGCTTGGGGTAATGTTGGCCCCTCTAGCCACTTTCTCACCTCATATTTATTGACTCTTAGCATAAGCCCCAAAGGTCCAAGTAAGGTTGACTACTCTATCATTCATTAGGTATTTTTTTCCTACTAGCCTCTCTAGCAAGCCATTTATACATTGCATATAGTAGATGATCAATACCATATATTGAACTATGTGATGCCTCATTTACCATCTGATCCTCGTGTTTGACTTGGTGGGTGGGGATCACTCTAGAACTCCTCGTTTAGTCCATCCCTTCATCCTCTCTTACTTTGGTTCTTCACCAGGAAACATCTTTCCAAGAAGCATTAAGGCAATTTCCTTTCTGAATCATTATTAGACAATTAAGGACACCTACCCAAAAGTCACAAACCCAAATTCCATTGGTTGGTTTGTTTGCAATAATCTCGCCAAGATTTAGGGCATCCTCCTCCTCTCTAGGCTCTCCACAAGCTAATTCAAAAATGACTTGGAATTAGAGGGAAAACACCTTATACAAAAAAATCCACCATTTTTCACTTGGCAATTATGAGATCATCTTATCTCCATTTGACGAACTTTTAGCACCATTAGAAAAACCTTTTCAAGCCCTAAAATGGGTCTCTTTTTCCTTTTGTTGATTTGATACTTCACCTAGAAACCATTTTTTCCTTGAGGTGTCAAGTCCCCTTATGTTTAAATCAAATTTCTTCATATTCGTCACTAGTACTCTGACACCACCTTGTCTTTGAACTTATTTACTCATGTGTGGAATTTCATCATGAGAAACCACTTTTTACACATGTTTATAGGGTCTCCTTTTGACATGTATCTGTGGCATTTCACAAATAAGCAACATCACTCCATTCATTGCATTTTCCTATCATTCAGTGGATATAACCTTAGGGACCCCCACACTTTCATAGGTGGATCAACCCATCCATTTTTTGCATTTTTCAGCTATCAAGTGTTAGAGCCTTCCTCGCATGCACACTCCAACACCATTACCCCTTTGCATTTTAGTGCTCATGTCATTCAATCCCCTTTAGATTGGGAGTCTAGTTTTTCTTCATACCAAAGCCAACATCATTTGCATTTCTAATTTTCATGATGACAACACATGTCCCCATGGAATCCCACCTCTTCTAACCTCATGGTTTACCTAACCAATAGGGCATTGTACCAATTGTACTTGGTTCGGTTAGTGAGAACATCATCGAGCCACCCTTGTTCATAGAATTAGAGATGAGCACCATTATGTCCCATGGAGTTTGTTTAGAACCACAGTGAGTCTTGTTACAGTATATCAGTCCTTTCATGTGTTATACTCATTCCATATTTGAGATTTGACCTCCATATTTCCTAATTTGTCTTTAAAAAACTTATGTCTAAATAATTGACCATCCCCAGTGGAACTTTTTCAGTCATTGGCAGGTCAAACTTACATATTATGCTCTAACAAGCGAAGTCATAATCCCACCCATCATATCACTTTATTCCCGACCTTGGTGTCAATCTCAGTTAGTCACATTATGTTCCTCGTGCCTTTCTTGAGGACTCATCATTACCTAAGCTTTGGTGGGCCCTCCCCTGTCAACTTCAACACATCTATTTCAAGAGAGTGGCTTAGAGGACAATCCACCTTGGATTTAGTTCCTTCATTGACTAGTGACTCATATCAAGCAGAGGGAGACATTACTACCCTTTGACTTGACTGTTTCTTCCATGTTCAACTTCAACTCATTATCGCATGACCAAGCATCACACACTTGATAGTACAAGGATTTTGGAGATTATACAAGAATTCACCAGTCATGTGTGAGATTTTTTCAAACCTCGAGAGGGAGTTTCCCTTCAGGTAGTCCCTCGCATGCTTGACCCTCAACATTTCATGATATATCCTCAAATGTAGTTTAGTAGATTTGACAGGCTTGGTTTATGCCATTCGCAAAGCCCATTGCATAAACCCCCCTTCAATTGGCTCATTCATATCTTTAGATCCCTTTCAAGTTCAATAGGGATTTTTTGGTTGTGATCTCCCCATCTCATAAACATGGGGGAATTTGGTCTTATGTACGTGTATATGGGAATATGTGTTTTGTTGTATCACTTTCTAGCCCAATTATGCTAGCACATTCATGTACTATATATTATTTTTCTCAAACCCACTTTGTTGGGCACATCAATATGCCTCCCCTGCCTCATTGAGAACATAAACACCCACTTGGAGACTCTTGATTGATAAGTGGTATTGCTTCCTCCTCTTATGGTTAAGATCCTTGCAACAATGAATCTCTCTCCCACTCTCTCTCTCCATGACCACCTTCTCTGTCTTATGAAAGGAAAACTACAATGTATTTCAGTCATGTGATGTGCTCCTCATAATCATACATTGGGGGGCAATCTATTATCACATCAAAACTGATCACCTAGCCATAATTAATTAGGTGGATCGAAATATACAATGCAGTATGGGTTTTTACACATTAAAACCGACTTTCACCTTAGGAAATAACCTAAGAAACCACTTTTCCCAAGTTATTTATGTTAATTAATTTACCCACATGAGAATAACCCATAAATTCATTAATTTTATGTTATTCTCATATTTTTACCCATTAAAGAGAAAATAATTCAAAATAATTTCACTCACATTTTCTGTTTCCATAGGAGTAATTCAATAAATCATATATTTAAAAAAAGATTTCTAACTTATTTTCCATTTTACCTAGAAGTTTTTTTTGTTTTCGTTTGCTAGATTATGTGAACCCTGAGATGGTTGACACACCTAATATGTGTCTTGAGTAACCGTGACCCAGGGGCATCTAAGTAGTCAAAATCACCCGAGGATCACACCCGACCTTGTCCATACCAATCGTTAGCATGGATAGACTTTTGCCCACAAAGTTTCAAACCAATGACCTTTACACCATAGAATGCCTTAACATAACAACTTATCACCATTTTCTCTACACTCCATGGGATTCACCTAGAAGCAAATAAAAAACTCATTTGTTTATTAATTATTTCTTATCATTTTACCTATTTTTATTAATTAACTCAATAACTCATGATTTTTTGAGTTAGTTATCTAAATAAAGGTTATTGACCATTCCTTTGACCTTTTCCTCTCACAAATAATAATAAAATACCAAAATTGGTTAGATCTTGATTTGGTTCAATATATATTTTATTATTTGACCACATCAAATCCAACCTAGCATTTTATCATAATTAGAGAGGTTTTCTCCCTTCATTTCACATGACCATTATCATCGTCAAAACTTTGATCCTATGAAATTTGAGTGTTCTCCATTAGAAGCTCGCCATTTTATTTTTATTTTTCTTCTGTGTTTGTGGATCACTAAACTAGATTTTGGAGAGAGGAAGTAATCACAGTTCCAGATCAAGGATCTCAAAGAACTCTCCCAAGGAGGAGACATTCTAACAAGGAGCTTCTTCATATGTGTTATCATTTAATAAAAAATAATTATCTTTTGGCAATGAAGTCTTGTAATTTTTATGTGTTTTAGATCTACTATTTATTGCCCAATTTCTGTTGCTTTTATCTTTTTTTATGCAGATATGATTATAGCACATGAATGGTTACTACTTCTCAGGTTTAAACCCTCATAATTGTTGTTATCCTACTAGCCGCTATAGGAAAAGCTTTATGTGCTAACCCTTTTGTAGGAAACCTCTAACAACTTAGGTGAGGATAGGGAACAACAAAGTCAACTTGATGATTTAATCTTTGTTATGGAAAAAGTATGCAAAAGTTAGATTGAAAAATGAAAACACAAATGTGTAAACCGTTCAAACAAAATTGATTAAAAAAAATTAACAATACCAATCACTTGAAGATGTAAGCCATGAATTGGTAATAAAGAAACCGAAAGGTATACTTTGATATATTGATCAATCATCACCAATGGAAGTTGACCTTCAAAGTTTATAAATATGCAATCCTTGAACAAAGATGAAGTAGAGTTGAATGACTCATATACAACAACAAAGAGAAATTATAGGGTTGAACCTATTATTTGTGTGCTTACACACATTTATACATTTCTAAAAGATGTCTGGATGCTCTACCCATTCCATTTCAACTACGTTCAATTACATTTAGTTACTAAGCATAATGAAAAGACAGCTTACAATAATAAAAATAACTCGTGGAGAATGACTTGTATACAATAACAAAGATAACGACTTGTATTTAATAAAAAGGAAAGACAAAACCTATTATTTATGTGGTTACATACATTTATACATTCTTTGAAAAATGCCTGGGAAGTTTATCCGTTACATTTAATTAACTTCAATTACATTTAGTTACTAAGAATAATGAGAAGACCAACTAACTTCTTACTAGCTATGAGCCACAAGGAGATGAAGAGACATATGTTGCCATGCTCATAACACTTTCCTGGTGTTTGTTGATTATCAAGATGTTATTTGACATGCCTACTAAATCAACTATGCCACTAGACATGTAGGATGATTAACTCCTTGATAAAGGATGCATGAGTTGACTGAGTTGATGATCAACTAAAGAGTTGTAAAGGAGGTCAACTAAAAATGAAATTGATTAAGATTCAGCCAAGGAGTAAATTGGGATTGTGGATTAGATAATGGGTGCTAGTTGAGTTTTGGGATGGATTACATCGTTATGCTCTTGACCTGTGAGAAATTTCAGAATACCAGAAATGCAAAGAAATATAGCTCAAAACACAGAATAAAATGAGAAAAATTGCAAATATTTTATTATTCAAAAATAGATTCAATGTTCACTTGCTTCTTCGAGGGGGCAACCTACAGCATAGAAAAGATTGATTACAATAAGACTCAATGAACTTTCCTTTGCTAACTAAGACTATTTATAGACAAATGGAATCCAAAACCCTAAATACTAGTGGTCCCTTGCATAACATGGGTTAACCACTTTATTTATTAACTATGGATTATTTACAACAAAATGTGGTCCCTTTTCTCTAATGTGCGTCAACCACTTACAATTATTAATGCGGACTTTATTTACTCTCTAACTAACTATGACTATGACTCGGCCCATTGGGCTTATTACATAAATAAAGGGGTTAGGCTTGGATCCTAACATTCTCTCCCCCATCAAAAGAAACCTAGTCCTCAAGGCTGAAGCTGCAGAAACTGCTGAAGAATAGTGTTTGGTTCCCTGGTCGTATCTTCCGGAGAGGTGTCCTTCCACTTGACGAGGACTTCCTTGATCGTGCGACCATGGTGTAGTGTCCTATATAGGGTGTTAGATTGGGCTAAATTTATTATCAACCAGGGTGCGTATACTTAGAGGCGTGTGCCTAAAATATATAGACATAAAGGATCTACTCTAGACCTATGATTCCTAGGTACAGTGCTGAGACTAGATCTAATGTTAAACTATCAATCAAATCTTTAACTGAGCATCAAACCATATGTTATTAACAACTAAAATGCAATCCATAACATGTTGTGTATCACTATATTTAAAGGCTTCAGTCCCCTTACAGAGACACCAAACATGAAACCCCTGTTTAATGGCACTCAACAGTCATGAATATTTATTGTAAGCATGCAAAGTAAAAATCATAACATCGTCCATATCAGTGCTTTAAAAAGAAACCCTGGATCGAATCCTTTACAGGATATGATTCACAATCCAGATGAGGGTATGTTCAAGCACATACACAGACATCTAACAGCGCATTCATAAACACAAACGTAAGCATCAATCAAATCCCTGCATATAAATCGATATCAAATACCATTCAAACGTTTGACTGTAAAATGTAATTAAAATCACAATGTAAATACAATGTAAACGTAATTAAAATATCGGTATACCATGCACGCAGGGCCCGTCCGCGTTCTTGGCACACCGAGATAGTTACTCCACGATCACAGTATTAAACAACGCACAGAGATTGTAATGCAATCTTATATTAAATCAAAAGCTCTGTTCTGAGGCGACAAGGAATGTATATAAAACGTAAAAGTCTGAAGTATCAAAAGGTAAACTAACATATAACCAGGTTTGGCCTTTTAATTACATACATTCACATCCTTTGAAAAATGGATGTT
>APFE031360316.1:106721-118570 GCA_000404065.3 Pinus taeda | reverse complement strand
AAACTTTTGGATTAGAAGAAAGAGTATTGTTGACTAAATTCATTTCCCCTAAAACCTAGACTTTTGTTCTATCAAGTTGGACAATGTGAACTGTGGACTTTTGGGGTGAGACATTTAATTTTGTGCAGATTGATCTTAGCATTATGTTTGAAGAGGTCCCTGAGTCTATTAAGAAGTTGTGCACATTATTATTAAAGATTTCATAAGTCAGGAGGAAAGGGGGAGTGTGTGATTTAGATTTATCCCCAATTAAGATAACATCGATCGAATTAACCTTGTTTTCTTAATCATTAAGAGCCTTACCCTTTCCTCTAGAAGCTTTGAATATAACAACAACAGGAAGAGGAGAAGCAAGAACTACATTTAATTCTTCGAGTAAAAGCTTATGTTGTTGTTTAAGCTTACTGAGCTCATGGAGAGATATATTTTTTCTGGATTTCTTCATGTCCTCCACTATGTTATATTCCATAGTATCGGCAACTACCAAGGTTTTGGATGAGGATGGAGGATTATATGAGGATGGGATTGGTTGAGGATATGTGGAAGAATAATTTTTTTGGCCACTTTATCCTTAGTGGATGAGGTTGAAGTATTTTTCTTTTGGGTTGATTGTACAGAATCAATAGGGCCTTTACTCCTAGTTCTAATAGGTAAAGCTTATTTCTCATCTTCATTATTAGAACTAGGTAGGATAAAATCCCACATCCCATGCACTTCAACCAATTATTCATCTTCAGATTCATCAGCAGATAATGTCGTTTCTTCATCATCTTCATCCAAATTAGACTCAGTGTTAGATGTTGTATTTGGAGGTTGAGGATTAGATGCTTGATTTCTCTTGAAGGATCTAAAACGTTTTTTAGAATAGGACTCAACTACCTGTTTTTTAATTTCTACCATCTCGTTTGACATGGTTTTAAGGAATTTTTGTAAGCCTTCAAGATTGAACGATCCTTAGGGGCTTTCCTCTTTGATTCATCCTTAAATGTAACCTTGTTCATCTTTCTTTCTTCCTAGGCAGTCTTCTCTTCTAATGCAATTATTCTCTCTTCTATAGACAGGGTTTCTTTCATGTTTTCTACTAAAGTAGCCTTATTGGCTCTATCCATAAAAAAATTTATATTGGAAGGAAGAGAGGAAATATACCATTAGATCTGTTTATCAACACCAGGGCTTGATGTAACTGGGATTTGGTTTAGCAATTTATTAAATCTAGAATCAAAATCCTTGATCTTTTCACCTAATTTTGTTTTCAAACTAGAAATATCATTAATAAGGGATGCATTTGTGTGATCATCATTGAATTTAGCTAAAAATTATTCTTCAAATATTTCCCAATTAGTAATAGACCCTGGTGGTAATGAAAAATATCATGAACCTGTCAATCCTTGAAGAGTGTAAGGAAACAATCTTACTACACAATCTTCTTCAACTACTCCATTAAGATTAATGGCCAACATATAATTGTGTAGATGCTCTTTAGCAGGTAATCCATCATTAGGATAAATTTTGGTAGCCATCTTTCAAGATGTTTAAGTAGATCATGAAGAGGTGCTAGAATTTGCACAACTCCAGGATTGGCCCATGGTCTAACTGGTGGTGGAGGTGGATTTTGTTGTCTTCCTACCATTATTGGAGTTTGGGAAGAGGTGGATGTTGAGGGTGATTGTGTAGAAGAAGAGGTAAGTTGTGTATTTGTGCTAGATGAACTAGCACCAGTAATTTGAGAAGAAGGGGTATTAATAGGATTGATTAGAGGGAATGAAGGAGTTTGTGGAGGTGAGTTTGACAAAATCTCACTAGTGGATGTTTGTGACTCTGATTTCTTAGTCTTTTTTCAGAAAGAAGGAAGAGGAAATTCAAATGAAGGAACCCCAAGCTTCTAACTTTGAGAACAAGTTAAAATCTGAGTGGGTTGTAAAGTAGAGGTTACACTTCCTTCAAAAGCTTCAGATGACACAAGCTTTTCTGCCGAAATAGAAATTTCTCCCAATATATTTATTAAAGTTTGGACTTCAGGTGATTCTGAATTATAATTTAAGGGGGTACTTTAGGAAATGTGCTAGGATATTTAGGAGGTGATTTCTCAAATTCTGATATAGAAATATATTGGATGTTTTGAATTTCCTTCTTGAAAAAATACTCATCTTTGCAAATTAGGGTTGAAGGTTTGATATGGTGAAATGTTGATTTATCAAAAGAAAGGTTGGTGATTACTGAGGTAGTTTGTATATGTCTTTCTTCTTTCAAAGAATCAGATTCAACACTTTCTTTACCTGATTGTGAAGAATCATTGGAATAGGTGAAAGTCAAGTTACATATTTTTCATTCATGAGTTGGTTCCTTTTGTTGAAATTGAAATGAAGAGTGATTATTCCTTTTAGGAAAGAAACATCTCACAATTATGATTTTAGTGATTTCTTATTCATTACATTCATTTGAAAAGATTGATTTCAAAAACTTGTAGGTGTTCTCTTTTGCATTTTAGAATTTAGGGTGTTGTGTGTTAAAAAGAAATTTTATCATTGTTGTGTTATTGGACGAATTTAAATTCGAAAAGTGAAATCTTTTCATTCAATCAAATTTTGAAGGTGGAGATTTTATATTTGGTGAAATGAAATATAGTGAAACTAAAATTTTTCATTTTGTTTGAATATCGAAACAAACTTTCTCCTTAGCATAGATAGAACTTCATCGAAGTAAAAGATTCCTTTTTGCATATTTGATGTATTAGAATTGGAGTCGAAAACTGATATCATTTACACCACATTTATTAAATCGAATTTAATGAAAAGAGGAACTATAAAATCAATCAAACAATAAATCAACCAAACATTAGATGGTTCTAGGTTAGAAGACATGTTCTAGCATCTATAAACATAGGAGTTGTCATTAATTATCTGCATTGCATTCTGCGGGTAATCAGTATTCCACGTACGTAAGTATATCAGACCATTCTCCAACCTTCGTGCATATCAGATGGTGCTCCACATATGAAAAGTATATCGGAATGCTTCTTATCGTACATTATGCATTATACAACACTATTACAGACTGAGCTTCCATGTACCTTGAGTATGTCAAAAGACCCCCTCTAGGTTGCATACCATCTATAGGTAACTGAGTCGACCGCTTTATCATCTGTGATACACCAAACATAACATTTGGAGAGATTACCTACATGTACTAGAAATGATATTACAAAATTCACAATGGCTTAGTAATCCTTTTCTACCTAGTTACCCTTTTATTTGATTGATTAAAATTGGAATAAACCTTTAATAAAATTCATTGTGGTAGAATTACCAAGACATTCATGCAGAATGCAAGGTTTACCCCCTAAGTACACATCTGGTTAATTAGAAAAAATCAAAGCAGAGAGATCAAAATCGGCAAAATATAGAACCTCAGATCAACCTAAAATATTTATAGTTGTAGAACTTGAGACAATAGAATTTGAAGTAAGTCAACTGCATAGAATAGAGTCAAACATAGTTCAACATGAACTTGAAGTTATTTAAATTTTATAACTTGAGACAATAGAATTTGAAGTAAGTCAACTGCATAGAATAGAGTCAAACATAGTTCAATATGAACTTGAAGTTATTGAAATTTTAAAACCTGATATTATTCAGAGTGAATCCAAGATCAATAGATTTTTAGAGACATAACTTATTGAACCAAAAATTGAAGAACCTAAATCTGACATTTCTAACGTTGAATCACCTTCAACTACTATAGCTCCTACTCCTCTATCGACTTCATCTTGAAGAACTATAATTACAATTGGTCTGCCTCTCAGTCTTTTAAGCATTGAAGATATTACTGAAGAATAAGAAGAGGAAGAATTTGAATATCCTCCTCTTACTACTGGTGATCCGTTATATGTTAAAAGTCTTCCTTTTAAACCTTTTCAACTAGATCCTTGATATTTTACCCCATTGAAATTTTTAGGTCAAGGTATTCCTCATTTACACACTCCTTTTGATTTTACACCTAGAAAAATCATGTCGGGAACTACTCCTGTGAGTCTAACTTCGTATTTCTAGATGAGTACACCACTTAGACAACCTATTGTAGCCTCTATGTTTACATGATCTTTGGAGACATTCCTATATGGTGGAACTTCAGTTCCTATTAGGTATCAGTCGCTTTCTGGAACTTTTTCGGGAGCCACTCCTTCTTCTCAAGTTTCTACTTGGCTTTCTGGAATATCATCTGGTTTATCTACTACTAATATAGGAATTACTACTCAAATCATAACTCCAATGCTTGAAACACCTTTGGCATCATACCAATACATTAATATGTTATTTGGTAATACAAGTACTCCTTAAGCAACTCCAACTGGTATTTACTATCTAGCTAGGGCGAAACCATCCTATATTTCGCATGGAGGGAAACCTCCTGGTGGAATGTATCCTCCATTTGTAGGACCACCTATTACCAGAACGTATAAAAATCTTGGACAGGTACCTTAGGTTGGTCCAAGTCAACCGGTTATATTTCAACCCCTTATTGGTGCTCCTTTTCTAGGAATGCAGAGTACTATTTGAAACCCTTCTTATGTTCAATAGGCTATTCAAGCTGCTCCACAATTGCCTGTTTATCAAATTTTCCAAGCTATTATCTAATCTATACCTAAGGCACCTATTCAACAACTTGTCTAGGGTATCCTATAAGTGTCTATCCAACAGCATGTCTCGAGTATTCCCTAAACATCTATTCAGCCTATTGTGCAAATAATGGTTCAACAACTAGTTCAAAGTACACCTCAAACACCTATCCAATCTATGCAACAAATGACTATGCAAGGTACACCTCGAATATCGGTTCAATAACCTACATAGACCATGCCTCAAGCATCTGGTTATCAAACTAGTCAGACTATACCTAAATCTTTTACTTGTCCAATTTTTAGTCTATAACATAGAGACCTATTAGTCAACCTAGTGTAGCAACAATTAAAACATTGTATCAAGGTCAACCTTACCTAGGTAAACATTTTCAAGGTAAAACTTATCAAGGTCAACAATTTTAAGGACAACTTTACCTGGGTCAAATGGTATAGGGTCAATCGTATCAGGCTCAATCTTTTCAAAGTCAACCATACCCTCGTCATACTTTTCAAGGCTTTTCATTTCAACTGCAAGCTGGTATGACTTACCCTAGTTATCCTGGGGGAATGAAAATTTCAACTGCGCAACCTATTCCAGGATATCTTGGATATCCTCCTCTAGGGGTTGGGCTTAATCCTTAACGGTATCAAAATCCTGAGCAAGAATTTAATTGACAATTTCCTTTCATTGCAATATTAGATTTACCAGTTTATCCCGGCTCATGAATGATTCCATTTATCATTATCCTTTTTGGCTGGTGATTCCTACTAAATTACCAAGTGACATATTGAAATTTGATGGTAATCCTGGAGAGGATCCATCAAATATGTCATGACCTATCACCTATGGTGTTTTTCAAAGTCATTAAATGATGATTCCATCAGGTTACAAATTTTATAATGGACTCTAACAGGTTCGACAGAAAAATGGTACATTGAGTTATCACATGCCTCTTTCCATAATTTCAATTCCTTGGCAATGACATTTTTAATGCATTTTCACTTACCCATTCGATATAACATTGGTACTGAACTTTTGACTTCATTAAGACAATCTGATTCTACCCATATCTCAGATCATGTACATGAGTGGAGATGTAGATGTTGTTCAGTCAAAGTTTATATTTCAGACCAGATATTGGCTGAATGGTTTACTAAATATTTACTTCTTGACATAACAAAAGATGTTTCTAAGGGAGTAATTGTAATGAAAGAGTATTTTATTTCTCATGCCCAATATTTAGACCTTGTCTATTCACAATCTAACACTGTGTACAAAAAAATTCCAAATTTACCTTGTCCATCCAACACAACTCAACAAGTTTTAACTCCTACAAGATCTCACATCGCAAATGGTGTAATTGGTTATATTAGCCAACAGTTAAAGGTTAAATAATCTAAGAGTAATTCTAAATGTACTCCTACTTTGGCCACACAAAATTCACCCAACGAAAACAATTCTCTTGAAATCACTTTCGAAGCCAACATAGTAGAATCATCTAGTGGTAAGCAAACTGGAAATAAGAAAAAGAGCAAGGGAAAATAAAAACAAAATGCCCCTCAAAAGGAAAAACCAATGAAAAATGAACCTTCTGAAGAGAAAAAGAAACCTCAGTATCCTTTTTTGATATTTAATGACGACCATTATACTAAGGAATTCCTGCATCACGTAGAGGTTAACAAGTTCCTCAAAGGTTCTTCTACAACTACTATCTTGAAATGTCCTTTTCCTTCTCAGGACAATAAAATAGTTGCTCACTAGTCGTCTTCTTCTTCCACGTCGGCATGTATCATGATGATTTCTTCTCAAGTTTTGGTAACAACTAGGTCTAAATATTATGGATCTAAAGCTCTTGTGAATGGAAATGATACCAGAAACTTCCATATCAGTTCCACCTCCTTCTGAACCTTTATAGATCGAGAAACCAAATTCTGACATAGTAATCCATCCACCTGCTAAAGGTGTTATTCGAAAGTGGAATTTTAATCCATGTGCCAGAGTGGCTCAAAATTATAACATTGTTGAAGACTTGGATCAACCTCCTTCAGTAATGTCAGCCCTTAAAGTGCTACAAACATGTCGAGAAAAAAGGAAATTACTATTGTTAGCCACTGGGGCAATTGATCCACAGGATTCTAACCTCATAGTCTTTGATCTTGAAAGTCATAAACCTAGACTCTCGCATCAACTGGCATTTCAAATCCCACTTTTTGTCAAAACCAAAAGTGTTTTTCATACAGTAATTGACAAGGGAGCCTCTACATGTATTATTTTTATTTCTTGTTGGAAAGATTTGGGATCTTTGACAATCAATCAATCACCTACCACTCTCAAAGCCTTTTATGGAAGAGGATTTTGGCCTTACGGTATTTTAAACGACCTACCAATAGAATTAGAGGGTAAAATGATTGCTATCAAAGTGGAAGTTGTTGATTCTCAACTTGATTACAATCATTTGTTCAGTCGAAGCTGGACTTATGTAATGCCTATAGAGGTCTTGTCACTTTTTTGAATGGTATTATTCCCTCATCAAGGAAGTATAGTGAAAGTAGAGAAATTGTATTTTTACACTTCTGATATAAATTCCACTGGTAGTGTACCATTTGAGGGGAAAACGACTACTTCTTATGAAGATGTTGGTGTTGGTTTGCTTAAAGATTCGTTACTGATGGGAAATTTTTCATTCCCTCCACCTAACACTCATTTTAATGTTTCCCAGGTCAACATGATCTCGTTAAGCACTCAAGAATCATATGACCTTTGGATAATTCCTACACAATCATATTTGACCACTTATGGTGATAAAGTGCCTCTAAGTCCATTGGAACTTGCTTATCAGGTTGTTCAATCTTTTTTACAATGACTTCTTACTGAAACTAATCGAGTGAATGCGATTATTGACAAGTATTCTTATTCATCCTAGTTGGAACCTATATCATTTCATGATCCTTTTGATAACATGTTCCCAATAAATGGTAGTATAATGGAAGTTATGACTTCAGATGAAATGCCTTGGGATGATCATCATCATCATTCCTCTTAACATCTCAGTGAAACTTGGAATTTGGAAAAGCATTCATATAAGTGCCTCATGTTCACTTCATGAAATTCAGACTTATAAGTCCCTATTCCAAGAATTCCACGACATTTTTACCTGGTCTTATGACGAAATGCCAGGAATCAACCCAAGTATTGTAGTTCATTAAATCAAGACCTACCCTTATGCTAAGCCTATCAGACACAAATTACGTCCAGTACATCCTAGAAAAGTTGCCACTATCAAAGTTGAAGTCGAAAAACCTCTAAAGGTGGGATTTATCTATCTTGTTCCCTTGGTTGATTTGGTTTCCAACATTGTTCATGTTAGCAATAATCAAGGGACAATAAGAGTATGCATATATTATAGAGATATTAACTAAGTTTGTCCTAAAGACAACTATCATATTCCCTATATCGACCAAACAATTGATGATTATGCCAATAGCGAAGTCTTTTCTGTTATGGATGGATTTTTCAAATACAATCAAATTAACATACTCCCTATGGATCAACATAAAACTACATTCATTTGTCCATGGGGAAATTTCTCCTATCAAAAACTTCCATTTGGATTGAAGAATGCTAGAGCCACTTTTCAATGGACTATGTCTTATGCTTTTCATGACATTAAAAATATTGCACAATCGTATTTAGATGATTTACCAACACATTCATTGAAACATGAAGATCATCCAGTGCATCTATGAGAAACTTTTCTTTGATTTTGGCATTATAATATATGCTTAAATACACACAAATGTGTTTTTCGTGTGAAATCTAGTCGTTTTTTGGGATTTGTTGTGTCTAAAGAAGGCATTCATATTGAACCCCATAAGGTAGAGGCTATTATGAATTTTCCTCCTTTCAATTTGTGCCAACTCCAAATTTTGCAGGGGAAAGCAAACATTTTATGTCAATTCATTCTGAATTATGCAGAGCTAACTAAAGGTTTCACTCGACTTTTGAAAAAAGGCATCTCTTTCATTTGGGATGTATCTACTCAAAAGTATTTCGATGCACTTAAACACGTGTTGACTCATACACCTTTATTGCATCCACTTCATTATTACTGAGATTACTTTTTGTATTTAGTTGCATCTGACATAACCATTAGTATGGTATTAGTCCATGAGAATAAATTAAACAATTAACATGTAATTTACTACTTAAGTAGGAATCTTACCAATTTTAAAATAAAATATGCACATGGTGATAAATTGGCCTTGGAAATTGTGCAAATTTTCCAAATATTTCTTCACTATATTCTATTGCAAAAAAAATAAAGTGGTTTCATATTTCAACCCCACGGTTTATATTCTTACCATACAATTGGTTGGGGGTAAATATTCCAAATGGATTGTTATCCTATAGGAATTTGACTTAGAATTTGTAAAATCCAAGTCAAATAAATCATTGGTGTTTAATGAACTTATTTGTGAATTTCCCTATTCTAAGACATAAACTATGGTAGAGGATTCTCTTCTAGATGAATCCCTCTTTCTTATCAACACATTAGACACTTTTGCATGGAGATATTATCATTTATCTCCAAACTCAATCTTTGTGGCCTCGGTTATCTCGAACTGATCATCGTCGCATTCAGTATCAATCCCAACAATATACTATTATTGGTGATTCACTTTATTATCGTGGTGATGATTCAGTTTTTAAATGATGTTTGATACATAATGAAGCTGAAAAATATTTAAAATAATGTCACTCTAGAGCATGTGGTGTTCATATGTTAGGGTTTTCCACTGCACATAAGATATTGAGTGTTGGATATTTCTAGACTTCCTTTTTCAAAGATTGCATTACTGCAGTCTAGAAATGTCATAATTGTCAAATTTATCATCGAAAAATGTGTGCTCCTCTTGCTCCTCTTCACCCAATCATCGTTGTCGGTCCCTTTGTGAAATGGGGCATTGATTTCATTATATGTTACCCTCACTCAGTCGGGGGGCATGGTTATATTATCCTAATTGTGGATTATTTTACAAAATGCGCCAAAATGATGCCTACATATCGAGATGAGGGTGAAATTGCTGCTCTTTTCATATCAAATCATGTGATTTCTAGGTTTGGTGTCCCACAGGTCATCGTCATAGATGGTAGTCATTTTCGAAACTTTATAATGACCAAACTTACGACGAAGTTGGGCTTACATCACACTAACTCGACTCCATATTACCTACAAGCCAATGGCTAGGTAGAGGCCGTGAACAAAGTTTTAACCTTTATACTTCAATGGATTATAAGGATTCACAAACGAAATTGGCATTTAGTTTTTTTCTCATCATTATGGGCATATCACACCTTAGTTTAAACTACAACTAGGTTTACACCCTTTTAGTTAGTTTATGGTCTGGAAGCAATCCTATGCATTGAATGTGAAATATCATCATTAAAGATAGAAATCGAACAACTTCTTGCTACCTCTACAGAGGAGGAACGTTTTTTATACTTAGCACATCTAGATGAGACTTGTCATGTTGTTGCATTAGCTAACGAGACTCATAGGAAGCATGTTAAGGCACAATTTGGTCAAAATGTAAATCCTCGTATGTATTCCGAAGGTGAATTGGTCTTGGTTTATGATCAAGAACATGATAAGTTAGGATCTGGCAAGTTCAAACCTATGTGGCATGGTCTTTATATTGTAAAACATGCACTTGAAAAAGGTGTTTATGAGCTAGTTGACTATGAAGATATTCCTTAGCTAAGCCCAAAAATGGGATTTACCAGAAAAAGTACTACATTTGATTTACTGCATGGGTACATTGTATATTGTTGTATCATATTTTACATGTGTGGAAATTTTATTTGTTTTTTACAAACTCCCTATGTTTCCCCGACTTATCTTGTGTTACACTTGATTTGTAAATCTCGATGCTCCTTCAAACTTAGATTGGTTATGCTGATGGTGCTAGTCGTAGTACTCAAAATCTTTCTTCAATAGCTTGGGCCATCTATTTTCTCACCAATGAGTTAGTGAGACTACATGGAATATACCTTGGTCGAACGAGAACAATATTGCAGAATATAGTGTGACCATTGAACTATTATCTAATGCCTTTTCATTTGGTATTCAACGTTTAATCATTAGATTGGATTCTCAACTCATAGTATTACACTTAAGTCGTGTTTATTTAGTTAGAAGTCCTTTAATGTTAAGAATGTTTTTACTGGTTCATCTCTTGGAAAGAGAATTTGATTACATTTAATACCAACACATTTCAGGACATTTAAACACATTAATTGATGCATTACCAAATTATGTGTTGAATTGACATTTGAAAATTTTGTAAAAATAAAACAATAATCATTCACATATTGTACAAAATAAGTTGAGCAAATAGATGTAGTCTGCACTAGTCATAACTTTTATAAAAAAATTTGAGTTTACAAAAATGTCATCCAAGACATATGAGGCTTGCGCCCTTTATTATCATAACATGTCGATAGACAAAAACAAAAATCTAGCTCTATTTCTAGAGACTAAGCACGATGCTCATGATAGAAAAGGATGGCATGAGCTACTCTGAGGTACACTTGTTGTATGCCTCTGATAGCGAGGAGGAATATCATCAATTTGGATGTCTCAGATATCCAGAGTTGGTCTCTCTAAGTTACTCTCTCTAAGGGTCTCTACTTCAACTAGATCCATAGGGACTGGTTTCTCATCATGTCTAACAATATGTTGCATTGATGCTAGTCTGACTGGTCCCACATATTCATGTTATTTTTATATATTTGGTCTTAGATGTAATTTAAAAACAAAAACAAAAATTGAAAAAATACAAAACAACCAAATAGAGTTTTTACCTATGTCACCCAATTGTATTTCTGCAGGAAGAGGTGTTATAGACATTTTTGGGCACCGCAACCCCAACCATAAATGTCCATAAACTGAGGGCTCCTAAGTCCCTAAAAGTGTTGCTTCACTACCTAAAGGAAAAAGGTCAGCTGATTACATCATCTCCCAGAAGTTCTCCACAGAAAACTGCTCAGAAATTGTCAAAACTGGACCATACTGAATGCCCAGTGTAGAGGGATCGATCCATATCACCTTCCTAGTGTAAAGGGTGCGATGCATACTGGATGGCCCCTCTGTAGGGTGCGATGGGCGAGAATGGACAAATGGCAGAGACAGTTTGCGAGGTGAAAGATCATAGAATCTTCCAGAAACTT
>APFE031360316.1:93422-106407 GCA_000404065.3 Pinus taeda | reverse complement strand
ATATTAATAAAGCTATTCAAGTTTTCCTCCACATTCGTGTATGTTTGATTGTATATGCATTTGTGTGGTTAATACATATCTGGTCCTGTGTTGTTTATGAATATAGATCTATGTTCTTCGATAGTATTATGCTGCTTTGATTCCACAGATGCTCTCTGAAGCTGTGTAGACAAAGAAGGAGCAGCAAAGATCTATCGAGAAGGAGAGGAACTGAGCAAGGAACCAAGCGCAAGACAAAGGTTGGTGTCCTCTGTTCCCCTCTTGTCTATTTTTCACAAAGGAAAACGAAAGTAGTTTTAACTTGTTTGTTTCTAAGATAGCTACCAGTCTTAGTGGGAATAGTATCTCTAAGTGGACACTATTCTCGGTAACAAGAGGGATATTTGGATCACCTCTAAAATCCATACTCCCATATTGGTAATCCTCAATCACCATGAGTTGGTGACTCAGCCATCTGAAAAACGTAGGAGTGTATCTGATCACTAGACTATCATCACCTCTTTGGTGGACCATTAATGAAACCGACTGTAACATACGAGGATCTCGTTAGCCCTCCATCTCCATGAAAGCCTGTGGGAAAATTATAGGTATTATAGTATCATTCCACACTCTTGTAGTTCTGATGCTCTGGTATGGCCTTGGGTAGCCCCTTCTCATACATAATTGATCATTTATTAAAAAATAATATTTTGAATTCCATACATGACTCTGCCCTTTAAAAAGCGTGTACACACGCGAGTACCATAATACATAACTCGCGTATATTATTTAAAATATGAAAAAATAAAATAATATCCTAATTTTTCGGGCGGGGTTTACAAGTTTCACTGAAAGCCCACCTACAAGATCCCGTGGCCTAACTGAATCAACTGATTTTCTGGTGGTATTTATACACCTCATGGGAAGGCCTAACAACATTAAGGAGATAGGATATCAACATTTTAGTCTTTTCAGTCCCCAGATCAAGTATGATTTTCCTTGTGCCTCCCGCACTCCCAGTCATAGGAAACCCTTGTCTCCTTTCATAGATGATCATCCTTCATTATATGGCATCCTTTTGCGCATGTTTGAGAAGTGATATTTGAGGCTTGGGCTGGACGGATCCAGAGGAAGGTTTTGTTGGTGTCGTGGTCAGATCAACTTTAATCTCTCCACTAATCTTTGTTGATATCAATAAAGAAGCTCTGTCTAGTTTCTGATATGTTATGATATCATGTTTTTATGATTCATGTGTAATATGTCATGATTTATATGTTTATTCTTGATGATATAACATGTTTATTATGCACACACTTTGAACTATGTCTTATGTATATGCTTCTCTGAACTATGTTGCAGGTTTGCTCGCTTGGGAGAAAGCAGAGGGTTTGGACCCTATTGGATCGAAATCAAACATAGGTCCTACAGGTATTCCTCTAAAACCAAACTTTGATAGTTTGTATAGTTCTCTTACTTGAACGTATGCTTCTTGTTGACTGTCTGCCTTCGATCTATTGAGGTTTTCAACCCTTACCTTGTAGAAGTTTTTTGCGCCAACAAAACTAGAGACTCCGCTAGGGGAATACAGCCACGTATTTCCTAGAAGGGTTGTTTATACTTTGATCTGGGATTTTCATTTTTGTTTCTTGATTTTTCTAGTGTTGTTGAATCATTTGTAGTTTGGACAATCAGTCTGATCTTCTAGATCAGGTCTGTCTTTTTTGTTTTCACCTATTTTTCTATATATACACTCTTTTTGTTGTACAAAGAAGCGTACGTATGTGGTTTCTGCGAAAGAAACTAGCGTATATGCTAGTTTCTTTGGAAATAGTCACATGTATATGCGGGTCTATTATTACACAGTTGTGCATATTTGGAAAAAATTGAATTTTTCAAGTTTTACCTTCAATCAAGGGTGTATCCTAGTCTTTTCTGCTTTCTTAAGGTCATATATAGTCTGGAATGGTCTTGTTTCTTACTGGTGTCGATTTCTTTATCTCTTTTTTCAAATAGATTTTGTCAACCTAGGGTTTTCATTTTTTCAAAGTTTTTTCATTTGAAGTTTAGGTTTCAGACCTTCTTTCTGAAGTGTTTGATTGTTCTATGCTTTTGGGACAGTGAGTTGGTTCTCAACTTGCTTATAATCCAATATTTTAATTACTTCACTTTTCATTCTTGAAGTTGACTCATTTGGTTTCTTTTTTATTATTTGAGAAGGGCCTTTGCAATTTTGGTTCAGTGAAAGATTTTGGTTCTCTGAAATATTTCTATTTTTCTTAATATTTTATGTATCTTTCAAGTCAATTTGTTCAAGTGTTTTGGTCTCTTATTCACTTTAGTCTTATCATCTTGCTAATTGTTTATGGCTTGTGAAGTTTGGAGTATTTTCACTTGATTTTGATCTTGAAGTGATTGATTGCTTTGCCTTCTTGAAAATCTTGTGATAAGTCCTTAAGAAGAAAAAGAGAAAAAACCATTTGTTTTTTCCTTTCATTTCTTTGGTGTTTGGGTTTTTGGGTTTTTTTGGGTTTTCAACAAGTGTGCGAATCTTTCCTTGAGGTTGAAATTTGCTTCGTTTGGGAGATCTTTTCTTGGATATTTATTTCTCCCTGTTTTTCAAATTTTGGCTTTTGGTCTTTGAAAGAACACATTTGTTTGTTTAGATAATTCCATAGAATCTTGCATTTAGGCATTTTAGTATGCATTAAGGTAGTTTACATTTTAGGAATTTTAGTCTCTTTCGATAGATGTTGAATGTGTGAGTGTTTTTAAAGGAAAAATAAAAGAGTTTTTCTTTCATATATTTCTCATAGAACCTTGCAAAGATCACTTTTCAGTGAAGAAAAATAAGTTTCACTTTCATGTAGCGTAGTTTTCTATTGGTTTATTTTATGTCAGAAAATCACGAGTTGCACTTCCACTACCCATGGCCTAAATAACAACAAATAAAATCAAGCGCTTAATTTAGAATGAACTAGATTTTGTTTTTTTCATAGATACATCAATTAGTCTAGGGAATTTAGGGCCTTGGAATAGGTGTGTGGAGAGTAAACTCTCCAAGGCCACTCTAAATCGAAACATAGAATTTGATTAAAGAGTGTAATCAATATTGTTAGGATTTCCAAGAAAGATCCTCTAACACGGGAGTTAAGCATGAGGAAAAATGAAGATAGGGAAAGAGAGATACCCCCTCTCCTACTTGTTGGATCTTGTGCCCATGACTATTCCGCTCAGCCTCTAATTATGATTTGGTGACCTTAGTTGCCTATCCTAGTGACCACACAGGTGATTGTGGCAGTGAATGTCAGTGGTACCTAAGATAGACTTTACATCAATTTCATAGTACTTTTGGAGGGTGCCATTATGAAGTTGGGTACTTTCACCGGGAAAGGCTATTTTCTAGAGTTAAGTGTAACTTTTTCTGATACCTTTGCTAGTAGGCTTGGGCCGCAATTATCCCAAACTATCTTCAAAATGTCATTATATTCATTTTCTTGTATTTTGGTGTCCGGTCCTAAACACCTGAAGCAGAAATACGTGGAAGCTACTTGTTTTCTTATATCTTTAGGGATTTTTTAGTGAGTTGTTTTTGCTCCTAGATTGCCATAAGTTTTTATTTTTAAGTCTTTAAAAATTTCTCTTAATATTTAAAAGTGGTTGATTCACCAGTTCGTCGGTCTATGATGCTTCGTGGGATTTCACCTACGAGTGTCGAGCCTTCATCTAGAAGGTGTAGGAGCAATTCTGCTAGCGATTTTCAACCAATAACAGTTGACACATCGAAGATTAATCCTTCTCCATGGGCTCTCATTTCACAGGGTGAACCTAGTTCAGTTCATAATTTGGATGGAAATGCTCTGGTCGTTGATAGGTTGCTCTTCAAATTAGAAGATGAGGTTGATACTGAAGATGTCCTTGAGTTCCCCGTGACTCCTTTAGAACCTCTTGTTTCCCATATTCTTTATGTTGTGGAAAACATGGGTACCCCGACTCACAGGTCGGAAAGCCCTATTCACTCTCCTTCTTTTTTTCCAATGGCGAATGTTAGTGGCGTAAGTATGGCTACTAATAATTCTAGTGTGCAAATCCCTCCTTTAGTTGTAGGAGGAGGTAATATTTCTATCTCTATTGTTAAACCTAGTATATTAGTTGTTGGCTCTACCTCCATTTCGGGTTCAAGTGGGGGTAACCAAACTTCCGCCCCTTTCACTAGTGGCTATCCTTTCAGGATGCCATCCAATGGGACTTCTTCAGTTCCTTCAGATTTCCCATATGTTGTTTCCACATCATTGACTTCTATGCTAAGTGGTTCAACATCTTTTCAAGGTTTCACTTTTGGAAGTGGTCATATTCCTCCTTCCAGTCCATATTTGAACTTAGGATTGGTACCTTTCTCTGGACAGGCTCAGAATATTAATCCTTTCCAAGGAAATCAAGGATGGCCAAACCCTTCCATTAGTGGTTTAGGGGATGGGAACTTATCCCATCTATTTGGTCAGCAGGAGAGTATGCCCTTCCCTTCTACCAGGACCTCACAAGTATTTCCTTCGCTCACTAGTGCATGGAATCCTTGTCTAGCAGGAAACTATCCTATGTATGGTTACCCTATGGCAAGGGGTTAATACACTTTGAATACTTTTGAGCCACAAGGATTTCCTTATGGTTTAGGTCCTTCTACGAGTAACCCGGGGCAACCTAGTGCCTCTCCAAATCCAGGATACTCTTTTTCTAATTTCGGAAATTCTGCTCTTGGTGGGTGGAATTCTCTTGTTCCTCTGCGCTTACCATTCCTGGAAATTTTGAACTTGCCATATCTTTCGAAATTTGACAAACAATCTTATCTAAGACAATCCAACTTGGCCTCCTATCCCCACTAAACTTTCACCTGATATTCTGAAATTCGAAGGGAAGTCTGGAGAGGATACAACTGATCATATAACCATGTTCCATTTGGGGTTCTCATCTATCTCCTTAATGAATGATTCGATCAAGTTGAGATTATTTCAATGCACCCTAACGGGAAACACTACAAAGTGGTATATGGAGCTTAGAGGGCGTACCTTTTCTACGTTTGACGAATTGACTACTATGTTTCTAAATCATTTTCAGTTTTGCATGTTCAATATGATAATGGAACTGAGCTTCTAGCCAATTTTGAACAAGACAAGGAAACTCATATTTCTGACCACATCCAGGAGTGGCACAAAAGGAAGAGGCTAATAAAGGCATATATCCCTGATGAGTTTCTTCTAGAATGGTTTTTGAAATCTTTGCAACTAGATATTTCTGAAGATGTTTCACGCTTGGAGTGTTCATTGAAGAAAAAGCCATCTTTAAAGCTCAACAGTTAGAACTCATATATTCTCAATGTAGAGTCCTTTACAAGATTCTTCTTGATGCTCCTTGATAAAATATCGATCCAGCCAAACCTACAACGGGACCCCATGCTAACGGAATTTTAGGGTCAATCGATAGTAGTACAACTAACATGTTGAATCAATTGCAGTAGTTGCCTTTACAATCTACTTCTTTTTGGCCCGGGCTATGTTGTCAGTGTCTAGTCCTTCCCAATCATTAGTAGTTAATGTTGTATAATCTTTAGATCCCAAAGGAAACCAATGATCCAATGGAAATAATAAGGGATGTGGTAAGAAGAAAGATAAGGTTGGGAAGGGAAATGCGAACATGCCCAATAATGATACTGGAGAGGGAAAAAAGAAATTGAAATTCCCATGCAAGTTACGCAATGGGGATCATATTACCCATATTTTCCCTAATATTTAGGATAATCAACACTTGTTAGCTCAACGTGGTTCTTCAAGTTCCTAGGTTGTTCTAACTAACCCTTTTCTCGAAGGGAAGCAAATGCTTGCTAGTGCTAATGCTAGTACTGGAACCCCCACAGGGGACAACCAAGATGGGGAATCCACATCGAATGTATACATGGTAAGGTCTCATGTTGGTGTTTCTACAAGATCACAAAATTATGGTGAGCCAAAACCTTCTAAGGCTAAGGATGCTTCTGATATCCACAACAACTCCATATTGAGAAGTCCGTAGTTGAGTCTATACCTCGAATATTGAAAGGATCTACAAAACATTTGATTATCAATCCCAACACTAGGGCTGCTTAGAACTATTCTATTGTGAAATATTTGGCTTAGAGCCCCTGTGCGATGTCAGCGTTAGAGGTACTCCAATCATGTCCTGCACAAAGGAGTGCATTTCTCACTGCGATCAGGGTAGTGGATTTGAAGAACTCTCTCTCGTTATTACATTTGATATGTCATGTGTTAAGAAGAGACTTCCTCATCACATGGAATTCCATATTAAATCCGCATATCAAAAGAAGACTATATTTCGAACTATAGTTGACGAAGGGGCTTCCACGTGTGTCATGTTGGAAGGCTATCGGGTCCTCGGAATTTGTTCCTTCCCCTACCCTCCTTACTGCATTTGATGGTCATTCTCATAGGTCTCATGGAATTATTCCAGCCTTTCTCATCTATGTTGGGGGAAAGGTTGTCAATGTAGAGAAAGTTGATACCAACCTTGATTATATTGGGTCGAAATTGGGTTTACACAATGGGTGTTATTGTTTCATCGTTGTTTCACATCCTATGCTTCCATCATGAAGGGAAAATTGTTACAATTGATAAAATGACTTATTCTCCTAATGATCCCAATGCATACTCTAACTCTACCACCCCCTTGGTGAAGAATACCAGGTAGCCCATCGAGAATATAGGAGTTGGAATGTATTCCTCATTTATGGATATTTTTTTATCTTCCTCCTCCTATCACTCATATTAATTCCATTTCATCCTTCGGTATTTCTCCTCGAAAAGGTTTGTTCAGAACTCATTATTTTTCTGATCCTTGGCCCTTAACCCCCCCACCCCCTACTGCCACATTAGAAGAGGGGAAAGTAGGTGGAATGGCATATCCTATATCTGTAGCAGAAATCAAATACCAATCTATTGTGAATTTTATGGATTATGACCCCATTCCTCCCCCGTTAGACGATTTAGATGATGATGTGGCTCTAGTTTGTACTATTGACTCTACTTCAACTATGGATTGCCTTGACATTATCTTACCATCTAAAGAGGAAATTTTAGAAGCAATGAATGGTGCAGAAAGACCGTGGGATGATTTGCATCATCAGTCATATTTTCTCCCTGATTTGCATGAAGTTGAATCAAATTTTTCTGATCCTTCTTCAACTGGAAGTGTTCATAGAACTCTAAATCCTTTGGCCCCATCATAGATTTTTTGTGAAGGTAATATGTCTAATATCTCGGAAACCATTCCGGTGAACATTTCCAGGAATCCCATTATCATCGAGAATGTCTTCATCAGAGATGAATGTTACCTTGAAGAAATCAAGGTTTATACTGACCTCTTTAAGGAGTTTCAGGATGTGTTTACTTGGTCTTATGAAGAAATGCTTGGAATCGATCCATCGATAGTTCAACATGAGATCAAGACATAAAAAAACACTAAGTTTGTACGACAAAAGCTTCGACCAGTAAATCCCAGGAAAGTTGTAGCTATTGAAGGGAAGGTTGAAAAGCTGCTTAAGGCACGTTTCATATACCCCGTCTCTCTAACTGAATGGGTCTCAAATCCAATCCCTATTGATAAAAAGCAAGGAACAATCTGGGTATGCATTGACTTTATGGATTTGAATAAGGATTGTCCTAAAGATAATTTCCCCAGTCCATTTATCGATCAGATCATTGATAGGTGTACTGGAAATAAGATATTTTCCTTCATGGATGGTTTCTCGGGATATAATTAAATAAATATACGTCTTGAAGATCAACACAAGACAACATTTATTTGCCTCAAAAGCGTTGGAGCTAATTTTCAGCGGGTCATGTCTTATTCTTTCCATGACATCAAGCACATAATAGAGGCATATTTGGATGACCTAGCTACTCATTCTTGAAAACAAATGGATCATCCAAAACACATTCACTTGGTTTTTGAAAGATGGAGTCACTATAAGATCTATTTGAACCCTAATAAATTCCTTTTGTTGTCACATCTAGTTGGTTATTGGGATTCATTGTGTCCAATGAATGGATTTGTGTTATCCCTTCAAGGTTGAGGCAATACTTCAATTTCCTCCCCCGTCGACTGTTTGTCAACTTTAGAGTCTTCAAGGAAAATCCAATTTCTTAAGGAGATTTATTGTAAATCATCTCGAGATTACAAAAGGATTTATATGATTACTGAAGAAAGGAGTTCCATTTTTTTTGGATAATTTTGCTCAACATTCCTTTGATGCTTTGAAAAAGGCATTGACCTCTGCTCCTATTTTGGGTCCACCTAATCATTATAGGGATTTCCTCCTATATCTCACTATGGCATAATTAACCATTGGTATGGTTATGGTTCAGGAAGATGATGATCTAAGAGAGAATGTGATTTATTATCTAAGTCGAGGCTTAGTCGGTCATGAAGTTAAATATACTCATATAGAGAAATTGGATTTGGCAGTAGTTCACGTTGTCTAGCGGCTCTGTCATTACATTCTGATTAGAATAACTTTTGTGTTGGCTGATGTCAAACCTTTTTAGTTTGTCTTCAGTAGGCGAGTGATTGGGGGAAAATATAATAACTGGATTGTGATCTTACAAGAATTCGATCTTGAATTTATGTTAGCCAAGTCTACAAAATATTTAGTATTCATGGAATTGATTTCAGATTTTCCTTGTGAAGAGGATGTTGCTTATGAAGAACCATTTCCTGATGAACCCTCTTCCAAATCTCCTCACAGGATCCTTGGTATGGAGACATCATAGTATATCTCCAGACTTCGAAGTTCCCTCAGACTTTTTCAAAGGATGAAAATAGAAAATTGTCTCACTTAGCTAAAAATTATATTATTATCGGTGACACTTTGTATCATCGCGGGACTGACTCAATCCTTAGGCATTGTTTAACCCTAGAATAAGTTGGGTATGTTCTAATTGACTACCATAGTGGAGCTTGTGGAGGTCATCTATATGGGCTTGTTACAACCCAAAAAATCTTGCGCGCAGGTTATTTTTGGCCCTCAATTTTCAAAGATTGCATTGAAGCAGTCAAGAAGTGCCATCCTTGTCAGGTATACACTTAGAAAATGTGCACTCACCCTGCTCTTCTTTTCCCTGTCATCATTGTCGGTCCTTTCACTAAGTGGGGTATTGATTTTACGACTTGTAACCTGAATTCGAATAAGGGTCACAAGTACATTATTGTAGCGTTAGAATACTTTGCGAAGTGGGTCGAAGCTATGCCTACTTTTGATAACGATGGTGAGACAATAACTCTTTTCCTATTCAACAAAATCATTTCATGTTTAGGTATTCCAAGGGAGATTTTCATTGATCATGACAATCATTTTCAGAATAAGATGATGTCTAACTTGGATTTCAAATTGGGATTTCGGCAAGAGCATTCATCTCCGTACTACCCTCAAGCTAATTGACAGGTTGAAGCCGTAAACAAATTCATCAAAACTATCTTGCAAAGGAAAATCAATAAGGCTAAATCCAACTAGCACATCATGTTATATCTTGCACTTTGGGCATACTGGATGTTTGTCAAGAATGCCACAAGTTTTACTCCTTTTCAACTATTTTATGGTTTGGAATCAATCCTCCCTTTGGAATGTGAGATTCCATCTCTTAAATTAGCAGTTCAACTTCTTCTAGACACCTCAGTTCTTGAAGAATTCCTTATTCATTTGGAACATCTCGATAAGCAGCGTTGAGATGCAGTGAAAATGAATGAAGCTCATAAAAAGAGAGTAAAGGCTCAATATGACAAGATTGTGTGTCCTAGTGTTTTTTCTGAAGGTGACCTTGTCCTGGTCTATGACCAAGATAAGGACACCTTGGGGGTATGCAAGTTCAAACCCATGTGGTACAATCCTTTTATCATCAAAAAGGTCTTGAAGAGAGGTGCATATGAGTTGGTTGAATTTGATGGAAACGTGATGTCAGAGCCCAGAAATGGGCTCTATCTTAAGAAGTATTATGCCTAGGATGTTTCCTAGAATTTGCTTTGTTTTTGAAATATTGTACATAATTGTTTGTTTTTGTCTATGGGTCTCATGGTGATATTGGTATTTTTTATTTTCTTTGGTAGGCTTCGATGGGTGATCTGGTGTATCTAGGATTCGTCGATGGTGCTAGTATACATACTCAAACTTTAGCTTTCGTCATTTGGGTAATATATTATCCATTTGGTCAGTTGTTAGTCTTAAGAGGCATATGAACTGGTCCTTCTTCCAATAATATGGTTGAATACAGTGTTGTCATTAATTTACTATTTGAAGCAATATCTTTTGGTATTGAATCATTAGTGGTTTATTTGGATTTGCAACTGGTGTTGTCTCAATTAAATAACTTATATCATGTAAGAGATCTTTTATTACATCATCAATTTCTCAGAGTGATATTATTACAAAGATCATTTAATTTTATTAGTTTTATTCATATTCCACGACCAGAAAATTCACTTGCTAATTCTATAGCTAATCAAGCATTAGATTGGCACATTAATCATTCATCACGTTAAAACCAAAAATATAATAAAATCATCTTTATATATGATCAAATCATGGCGAAGCCGTCTGTATATAGATAGGAATAATATGTCCAAAATGTGGACAAATTTCCTACAAAACTAGGGCTTAAGCTTGATCATGTCCATAAAAAGATCAGTCATCTAATCTAAGTCTGTGAGCCCTGCCCTAAATGAGCATCATGGAAAAAGGAAATGAAATTCACCACGGGTCGGAAGATTCGCACCCACTCCCATGGTACTCCTACCACTTGTATCTGAATGGCCTCAAGGAGATCCTCTATGGCTGCCATGGGAACCTGGCGAGTCAAACTCTCCAGGTTCCTCTATACTGCATGAAGGGTTGGTCCTTTTGAAACAACCTAGAAGATGAAGGAAATAATTAACTACATGCACCAAGCCAATCATTAGGGCTTAGTGCATGGCCACACATAATATGGTCATGCAAAATATTATATAACATGTTATTATGATCATTCAAAGGCATATGTATGGCGATGCATGAATTTTGATTTTCCAGTAACTCCATTGTTCCCATTCCTTAAGCATCACAACTCGTTGTACTTGATGCAGTTAATGCGTATGGTGGACAAGAATGCTTTGACTCCTTAGTATGTACGTAGTTAATGCAAGTACATCTACACTCGGGGCTCAGGGTTTCAAACTATGCACTCTTGCTCAAAATTATGCAAAAATATACTTCTTGCTCCTCTTGTTGATGATACTAATGTAGGTACATCGACACTCGAAGCTCGATATTTCAAACTAAGCACTCCCACTCAAAAATATGCAAAAATATATTTCTCGCTCCTCTTGTTGATGATACTATAAGAATAAAAAAAACTTCGTTTACACCTCCTTTTATCATATCTACAAGGAACAAAAACAAATTGTGAACCAACTATCAAAGGATGGCATAACATTGTAAAAATATATATGGAAAGTTCTAGAACGAGGTGATGGCAATAGAAATGAGGACTATCACAAGCCTTTTAGAGACCCCCTGGAAAGGCTGAACTATTTTTGCTTTCAATCTTTTCTAAATTTTCACTTTTATTTTTGAAAATCATCATAGACACAATTATATAGAGAATGTAATTCAATATTTCAACAAATCCTACTATACACGGATATACAAATATGAATTGTTCCTCCAACAGCCAGAGGTTTTTTGAAAAATGAAGCTTTGCAGGCTTACTAAAAAAACATATAATTCAAAATGAATACACCCTTGGGTGTGTCTACAAAATGTAAATTTGGATCATTTTCATAATAAATAAAAATTATAATAATTTTTATGAGGAAAAAAATAATGGTTGCTATCTATATTCAAGGTAATTATGTCCTTTTTATTCCTCTAATTAAATTGATTAATTAAAATAAATGTCATATAAATTGAGTTATGATTTTTTTGACATGTAGTATTAATAAACCAAAAAAAAAATTTAAAAACACATTTTTTTTTTGTAAGCTACGGCAAGATCTATTCTATTATATATAGCCAAACATAAAATATGTACATTCATTGGTGACCTCAACCCACCCCGAAGGGAAAGTGGGTCTGTTGGTCACCATAAGTCTAATACTGTCAACTTATAACATATGCAAAATCAGGAACATGTTTGAGCCGTAAACTTTATCCTATCACCACACTGTTTCTATAATCCTATCAGCTATAATAGTTCCAAAAAACTACCCACCAAACTGATTCTCTTATGCCTAACAAAAAATTCATTTGAAAACAGAGCAAAACAAGTCAATCTACCATGAGTTCCATTTTTATCTCCTCCTCGCGCTGCACGGTGGTCATCTTTTTCAGCATGATTTGGATTTCCTCTAGTCTGCTGTCCTGCATCAGGAGCGTAAGCTGGCAGTTTTTCATTTCCCTTTTCAAGTTCGGGATTCCTTGGGCTATCTCCATCATCTCCTCAGTGACTTGTTCCATGGCTTTTGCTAATAGATGCTTCACAACCCAATAGATGTGCAATTCCTGTTTACACAGTGTTAAACACCCCCTTGTATTCCCTGGGTCTGGGTAGAAGAATACTCCAATCTTCCATTTCTGGGTCTGAGGCCTCCTGCAGAATGTTATTTTCCAATTCCTCAATAATCCTTCTTATCTCCACATTGGTCCCCTCGTTGTACGCTCATTCTGCATCCTGAGAAATCTGCTTCGTAGTTCGACACCCTCTTTTATGTCAATTTAGAGGAGGCATCTCTGTTTCAATGCGGTCAGCTTGCCAGATTCGCCCACGACCCCTGTGCCTTCTGCCCTTACCACGTATGGCTGGTCTTCCTCTGGTGTTACTCTGAATTCCTTGACCAGCCTCGAAAGTCCCCTTCACTATGCCCTCGTCCATCCCGGTTTCCATTTCTCCTTCCCCACGATTTCCTTCTTCTTCCATCTCCTCTGCCTTCTGCTTAA
>APFE031360316.1:17986-92903 GCA_000404065.3 Pinus taeda | reverse complement strand
ATCCTGCTTGGTAATTATATTTAAGTTCTCCCAACGTGTCCCTGCCAGCTGAGTTGGCCATATGCTGTCCACTTTCCCGTCCAGTTCATTACATCCCCAATTAGCTAGGTAATCTGTAGCTCTATTACCTTCTCTCCTAACATGATGGATAACCTTATACTCGATACACTTCATGATTTCTACCAGATCCTGAATAAGACCTGCCGTCCTCCAGCTCTTAGCCACCTGTTCCCATGCCTTCCCATTATTTAATTTTCTGATTGTCTCTATTACTAAATTTGAATCGCCTTCTATTTCTAGTTTCATGTATCCATTTCTTATTGCAATCCTAATTCCTTGATAGGCAGCCGTAAATTTTGCTTCATTATTGCTCATAATTCCTCCTCTATCTGCATAAATCCACCTGGTTTGACCTTGGCTATCTTTGAAAATCCCACCATATCCAGCTGGCCCCGGGTTTCCTTTTGAAGCTCCATCAAAATTAAGTTTAATAAAACCATATTGGGGACGAATGAACACAGCTTGGCTTTGGATCTGCATATGCTGTGTTTTTTGCTGCTGAGGATGAACCATTCCTTGTTCCAGATTTAACCTTCTTAGAATTTGGTTCTCTTCTGCAGTAGTTTTCCAATCCTCTTGGTCCCAGACTTCCGCTAGGATTGTTTCTCTTATTAGACTTTGAATTCTTTTCCATAACGCCTCCGGGGAGATGATCTTACCTTGGAAAACCCTTTTGTTTCTCTCTTTCCAGATAATCCATATGTTGAATCCCACTACCAGGCTCCATGCTCTTCTCACTATCGGGCTTTGAAATTGTCCCTTCCCCCATTGGAATATAGTTTGAACTATGTCCTGGGGGTTTTGATTCATCTTTCCGAAGATGTTTATAGTCTCTTCCCACTATTGCTGAGCTACCATACAAGAATTTGAGATATGCTCCTGAGTTTCTATGTCTTGTTTACATAAACTACATCTGGGTGGTCCTTGGAACCCTCGTTTCTGAATTTGATCCCATGTCAGAATGCGTCTTCTTCCCACTAGCCAAGCAAACATGGTGACCTTTGGCCACCACCTGTTCATCCATAATTGTTCCATTCCTGTACCTGTTCTTCCTACGCTTGTTTAGATTTTATGAGATATGCTTCCTTAACTGTAAAGGTACCTTTTGTAGATCCACCCCATCTGAGAATATCCGGCCTAGTTCTGTTTTTAATCCTTCCTGAAGCCATCTCTTTTAATATCCTTGCTTTTAGATCCTCATTGATGTTATTGTCCCATTCTTCGGGTTCTTTCCAATCTCTCCACATCTCATTTTCTCTTCCTTCCTTCCAGTAATCATTGACATAATTTAATCCTTTGGCCTTGGCTTCCCTGTAAGTGTTTTGCATCTCCTGAATATCCACCATTCTTCCCCTCTGCTGCCAAGCTTACTCCCAAAATTTTGTTGTCTTTCCATTTCTTATCTCCCAGAAAGCATGCTTGTTTATGATGTCTCTATTTTGGCACGCCAGCTCCCATATCGTAGAGCCTTTTGGCATCACTTCCTTTCTCATGATTTCTTCCGCTGTAGTGGGCATGTTATACTTTTGGGTCCATATTTCTTTCCATAAATCTTTGGCCCCATTCATCCAGCACCACCATAGTTTCACCGCTAGGACTTGGTTCAAGATAAGCGGATCTATTAGCCCTAGTCCCCCTGCCTCCTTCGCTTTTGTTAGGCTGTTCCATGAAATTAAGGCCCATTTCTTCTGCTATTTTGGCCCTCCCCATAAGAATTTCCGGAAAATTTCAATCATTTTGGTGCATACCCCTTTCAGTACAGCCATTACTGATAGAGGGTAGATGGGAATTGATTGGAGAGTCGATTTGAGTAGCACTAATCTTACTGCTATATTAAGAGACCTAAAGGACCAATTAGCTAATATGTTTTAAGTTTCTCTAGGGTAGGCTCCCAATTAGCTATCCTTAGTAGACTTACATCAAGCAAGGTGCCCAGGTATTTAGTAGGTAATTCTCCCTTTCTAAACCCCAATGTTCTTATCAAATGGGATTTGACCATTTCAGGTGTACTGAAAATAAAGGTGCTCGATTTGTCCTTGTTAATTTCAGTACCTGAAGCTTCCATAAATAACTCTAGGACCTCCTTTACCCTTTTGACTTCTCTCAATGAGACTTTACAAAATAACATAATATCATCTACGAACTGTTGGTGTGTAACAGGGAGGCTGTTTCCCCATGGTCTCAGCCCTTTTATTTTCCTCTCTCTCAGCTCTTTTTTAATGTATCTTCCCAATCCTTCAACCGCTATTATAAATAGGAATGGAGACAAGGGGTCTCCTTGGCGCAATCCTCTGGTAGGATTGAAGGTCACAGTTGGTGTACCATTCAGAAGAATGGAGAAATTAGGTGTAGAGATCATGCTAAGTATCCATTTCACCCATCTGTTACAAAACCCATAAGCCTGAAGAATTGACTCTAAATATTTCCAATTTAGGCGATCATAAGCTTTTGAAAGATCCAGTTTAATCATCATTCTTGGTTCCTTTTTTTGTTTCAATGTATGTATTACTTCCTGAGAAACTACCAAACCATCTAAGATTTGCCTCCCTTCCACAAACCCTGTTTGTTCAGGGGATATTATGCTGGAGAGGATTGGTTTTAGTCTTTTGAACATTAAGGTTGCTATAATCTTGTAGATAACGTTACAGAGAGCAATCGGGCGAAAGCCCTCTGTTGTTTTCGAATGAGCAGTTTTTGGGATAAGAGTTAAAAGAGTAGAGTTTAGTCCGGGCCATACCTTTTGTTGTCTGCGCACTTCCTCCACAACTTCTAAGATTTCTTTTCCTATGAACTACCAGCTTGCTTGGTAGAATTTTGTAGTATATCCATCTAGTCCTGGGGCTTTGTTTCTTTTCAGGCCCTTCACTATTTCCTCCACTTCCTCCAGGGTTGCTGCCCTCATCAATGCTAAAATTTGGTCCCTAGTTACCATCTTTGGGATTTCATTGCTTATCCTACCTATAGCCTCTGTTCTGTTCCTTTGAGGTTCAGTGAGAATGCCTTTAAAATGTCCTACTAGCTCTTGTTCCATTTCTTCGTGCTGGGTTATGCATTGTCCTCCCGTATTTTTAATTGAGAAAATCCTATTTCTCTGTCGGTGCTAGATCATGGCCTGATGGAATAATTTCGAGTTACTTTCTCCTTCTTTGAGACATTGTACTCGGAACTTTTGTTTCCATAATATCTCTTCCTACTTTCTTCGCTCCTCAAGTTGGCCTATTACTATGCCCTCCTCTCTACTTCTCTCTTCATTTCTACCTTCTGCTATAATCTTTTGTTGCAGCTCACTCATTTTTTGCTCTAAGCGTTCTTGTTCTTCGAATATGTCCCCGAATTTTTCTTTGTTCCATATTTTAATTTTCCCCCTAAGTTCTTTCAATTTTAATTGGAATGTTTGCATTTTACTACTCCCACTTTGCCTGCTTGTAGTCCACCATTTTTCTACTTTTGGCAAAAAATGATGGTGCCTGAGCGAAAATGTTTCAAACCTGAACGATCTTCTTTTGGGGTCCTGCTTAAGGTCAATTTCTAACTTTATTGGCCAATGATCTGAGACTGTTACTGGAAGAATCATAGCTTCTATGTATACATCTCTCATCATGATTTGTTCCGAAACTAAGAATCTGTCCAATCTCGAAGCTATTTGATTTGTTCCTCTTCTACGATTATTCTAAGTATGAGTACCATTTATTGTTTGAATATCCACCATTCTCTGCTCTGATATCATGTCTCTGAATGCTTCCATATCTGGATCTATCCTTCTCAATCCTCCTCTCTTTTCTGCTAAGGACGTGATCATATTAAAGTCACCACCTATAATCCATGGTACCTCTGAGAAGAGTCTTCGTGTTGATTTCAAATTTTTTAGGAATCCTTTATGTTCAATTGGTGAGTGGGGTCCATAAACTCTTGAGAGGATTGCCCACTCAGATGACCCTATCACTCTAAACGTGCCTGAGAGGATCCGAGGAAAGCTTATCCATAATCCAAATTGTATTTCCTCCGGGTTCCATAGGATTGCCAATCCTCCTGCCCTACCTGTCGCATCCTGCCCCATAACCTCATACCGAGTATTACCCCTCCTCATTATTTCTTCTATTTTTTGCATACTAATCTTTGTTTCTTGGACTATCATTATACTTGGTTTGTCTTTTTTTAATCTGTATTTCAAATATCTCTGTTTACCTTTGTTGTTAAGACCTTTGATGTTCCAACTTGTAATAATCATTTTAATAGTTTTGGGGGTAGTTGGAATACCTCTGATAGAGTTATGACTCTTCCTGAATTCACCAGCATCTCTCCTACCTCCTGGATTGTCTCGCTCATCGAACGCCTGCCCCTTTTTCTTGCTCCTTTTCCAGAGCTGCCCATTCCAGAGTTCTGAGTCCCTTGCATTTCTATATGTTCCCGTTTGTTTGCTGTTGTTGCCCCTGCCTTTTCATTGTATTTTTGAAATGCTTCTTTATATATTTGCTTCTATTCCTCCAGGATGAATCTTTCATCTAAAAACCTCCATTCCTGTAGTAATTTCCTATTTATTCATTCCTCTTCTCCTCCTTTGTCTTTCTGTGGGTCTATCTCCATTTGAGTTTGTTCATTTGTCAGTTCCCCTTTCTCTTCTACCTCTCCTTGTTCTGTATCCCTTTGTCCTGAACCCTGTTTTCCAGTTTCTTTTATAGTTTCCATTGTCTCGTCGTCGCTGGCTTCCTTTTCCATCTCGACTTCTTCTTCCTGGAGGGCTTTGAATTTATTTTGAGTTTCCAGAGGTATATTTTCCTTGGGTATTTGTCGTTGGGGTATACTTCTCCCTGATTTCCTTTTGTTCTGGACTTCTTTAAATCCCTCTTCCTCCCGTCCTGGGTCCTCTTCTGATGCCCTCTCTTCTTCTCTCTTGTCAACTGCTTCCTCTGTTCTATTTAAGGGGCATTGCCTGTAAAGATGGCCGTATTCATGACATCATCTACAACAGAACGGTATATGCTCGTAATCCACAGGTTGTTGCCAGATCTCATCATGATATTCTAATTCAATGAATTCTGGGAGGGTTTCAGTTATATTCTTGTACACACATATCCTGGCATAGGACGTATATCTCCCTCTTTTAGTGGATTCTGCTACTTTCATGAATGATCCTATAACATTCCCTATCCCTTCCAAAATCTCTGGATCCCAAAACTCCATTGGAAGCCCAAACAGTCTTACCTAGACCGGGGCTGCTAGCATTTTCTCCTTGTCTGGATTGTAGCAGTCTTCCCAGTGTCGAATAAATAGGCCAGCATTGTTCATAAATTATGGGCCTCCCTTGAAAATCCTTTCTTTGTCTTCTATGTTGGAGAATATTACTGTAAAAAAACCCTTAGCACCCAATTTTAATTCAACATGACCCTTAGGTTTCCATCTCTGTTGTATTCATTTGGACAGATCTTTCTCAGATGGCCAGAACCCTACAAATTTGCATATTAAGGCATAATCTCTCACGTAGCTTCTACACTCTTCAAGTTTATTGTTCGGTATTACGAACCTGGGTTTCTTCGATGCCCTAGGGAGGCATTTTCCATTTAATCTCGTCTGCTAGTTGGTTCCCTTTGCTGGGATCTCTCTGTTGTTTGCCTTCGACCCATTCCGCGCTCGTTCCCTGCTTGCCTCCCCCGTTGCCATACTCTTATAGGAGGGGATCTCTCCCCTCCCTGCACTTTCTGCCATTAAACCTTCAGCGCCCACTTCTTCCTACTCCTTCTCCTTAGCTAATGTCTACCGATCTCCGGCTTAATCTCCCGCAATTGTGTACAAACTCCCTGCGTTTTTTCTTTGCTCCAAAGTTGCATGCAAGGATATCTGTTCAGACCTTCCATTTCTCTGAAACCCTCATTCCTCGTGCTCTGAGTAACATGACCTTGATTACCCAATCATTTTACTTTTTTTATTTTAAAAACATATTTTGAAATTATATAAAATATTTACTTTAATTTTTATAAATTTTAACTATTTAAAGAAAGAGGAAAATAATAATAATTTTTAAAAAACTTAAAAAAAAAATTATATTGATATTCTTATTGAAAGTATTAAATTAATTTCTAATATTTAAAAATAATATAAAAATAATAAATTAAATTTTAATCCCATAATTTTTAATATTACTGATATAATAAAAACTAATAATTAAATTGAAATATTATATATTTACATCTTAAGGCATTCCTCTTTGAGAACAACTCCCCAACAGTCCTCTTTGAGAACAACTCCCCCAACTGCCACTATGTACAAGTATTCAGTGTTGAATAAAATGTTAAATGATTGAAAACTCTTCCAGCATTGGATTCCACAATATCACTGTTAGACTTCTTACCATTACGCTGCTGCCAAGTCAGTGGTTGTGCAACCGTTCAGGAATGTTTGGATTTTGGTTTGAGTAACCATTCTGGAATGGTTAGAGTTTGTTTTGCGTCTCTCAAGTAGGGTGGTCACTGCCCTCTGTGTTGGACGAGTTGTTTTATGGAGGATAGTGGAATGATGGACGAGAGCAGTCTTCCAGGTGGCATAAGGACAACTTATTCCATGATTGGAGGTTGTTAGACTAGCCAACAGCGGAATAAAAGAAAACATGCAGAAGGAAAAAGGGTTTTGAAGGCCAGCAAGAAAGAAAGCATGCAGAAGAAAAAATGGTTTTGAAGTCCGTGGTTCAATCATTCATTCAGGGGATGAGTTGATTGAAGTTGGCTCTGGCAGTAATATTTTATGTCTCATAAAGAAATGATTGTGTATGTATTTTGAATGTATGTCCAGAGACGCTGATGAGCTTTGCGACAGTCACCGTATGTATTTTGAATGTATGTCGAGAGACGCTGATGAGCTTTGCGACACTGTCACACGATTTAAGCCATTGAACATAATGAATACACCATACCATTTTTCGAATTAGCCTGGAAAATTCGAAAATTCGCCACATCGGTTCAATTAGGCCATTAGTAAGACAAATACGAATTTGATACTGTCATAATTTTTTTATACATTTCCCTTCGATTGGCTGGACTCGTAATGAAGTAACACATCAAATACTCGTAACGAAGTAACCCATCATTCGATAAAGTTTTTCTAACGATATTTGATAAAACAATATTTTCAAAAGTAAGGTTAATGAGATGCTGAAAAGGATACACAATATATATATATATATATTTGTCTTGTATTATATATATGGATGGGATAGGGATAAGGATAAGTAAATTTTTAAATTGGAAAATAAAATATAGAGAAATAAGGGTAAAGAATTTAAAATAAACGAGGAAAAAGTTTAATTTAAATAACATTTTTTCTAATGTTTATAAGATGTATATTTTCAATTTTTTTGTATTGAAATTTATGTTGTCAATTTTTTTCCGTTTCGAACTCGAATTCAAATTTGATAATTATGGTTTTAATTGATCATATCCACACCATGCTCAATTAACAAAATTACATGTTTTGAAATTGGTTACATGTAATAATTTCAATCACAAATGTTACATCCCCGGTTGCCCACCTAAACCAGAAGTATAAATGCTATAACGAAATATACAAGAATAATTATTTGATCGTTCACATGCACAGATCACATTTCCATAATCCTTCAATAACAGAGCGAACCCTCGCACTATCCTTCATTAAACTTTGTGCTTCATTAATTAGATCCCTTTGTTTCCATCCCTTCTTATGGGTTTGAAGGACATTTTTTTCATGGAAGAAATTGCTTTTAGAGCAATTTTTAGATGTAGTTCTGCTTGAGATTGGTGGACCACTAAACCTGTGGGGACCAAGCCTCTCCACCTAACCATTGGACTACATCCTCGAAACTCAATACCACCTTATCAATGCAAGTCTCTATTAGTTGAACTAAATTTGCTAACAGACAGGCAGGTATGACACTGGATAACTTGGCTATTCATGTAACCTGTCGAATGGCTCTAACATAATACCTGGATTCATTGCAACCGACTATTCCCCTCATAAAATCACCCACAATAATAAATATATTAACTAGGAAAACGAAAGGGGATAATAGCCCAGAATTATAATCAAAATGACATGTTTATATAAACATATAATATCCAAACACACAATATCTAAAAACATTTCGAGTGAGTAAAATTATAAATTTTATTTTATTGTTTAAAATGTAATTTTCACTGTATAAATAAATTTAACACTTCAAAAAAATCGGTCACATGTAAATTAAACTTTATAGATTAAACAATTTAAACTTAAATAGATAAATGTTAGATAATTAACAAGATCTTACAAAAAATTTCATCTCTTACCTATGCTATCATTAAATTATACATTTAATTTATAATTTATAACTTTTCCTCAAATCTTTCATCTCTTACCTTACACTATTATCAAATTATAATTTAATTATAATTTATAACTTCTCTTCAACCCCTTCACCTTCACCTTCACCTTCACCTTCACCTTCACCTTCACCTTCACCTTCACCTTCACCTTCAATTGAATTGTTGGGAAACTTTTATAAATAAAAACTCGCCGAAATAACGGTTTCTCCTCTTACTCATCACCATTTAAGGTAGGTTTAATTGAATTACATAGAAAATTTTATAAAGGTCTCCCGAGACCACCTTCACATTTCACATTTTTAAATGATATTTAGTGTCAATTTACGTTAATTAATCATAACAATTAAGCCATTAACATCTCAAATCAAATATATAACAAAGGAGTGTTTAAGTTAGGCTTTATTGAATTATATAGAACAATTTATAAATGGATTTTTATATATTCATCTTTACATTTAAAAATGACATTCTATATAAATTTATTACATTTAAAAATGAAATTCTGTATAAATTTATTCACTAATTAGAATAATAAAAGTTATTAAAATATTAAATAAAATGTATGTAATATTTTTCAATCACTTCGCATGAAAATACATGGAGCTAGAATTTTTTAAAGAATTTGTCAACATGTAATTTTCTGAATTACTTTCCATATTCTCTCAATGACCATTGGATAAACCATCATCATTACGTAGATAGAATTTTTTAAAGAATTTGTCAACATGTAATTTTCTGAATTACTTTCCATATTCTCTCAATGACCATTGGATAAACCATCATCATTACGTAGAGTAATCTTTAGTAAAGGAATAGTAATATGTAGAAGGGGCCTTCAATTTATAGATGTTCACCATAGTATACAGTAGCATCTAAGCATGTCCAAAGATTTAGTAAGCTGTGACAATCAATTAATCTCTTTTGAAATGAAATATCTTCCTTACAAGCTACAACATCATAGTCCATTATTTTTCTTTTCTCATATTGTAGATATTATTTTGTCATGAAAATAGAAAATACCAATCATGTAAGAGCCATAAGAATATTAAAAGTCACTAGGAGTTGAAAAGGTCATGAGGTAGTTGAATAATCACACCAAAGGTGAAGAGTGAGCTACCCATTTGTATAAACATAGTCTCATGCCTTAGAAAAGGGATTTTAGCACTTGAGGATTTTTTTAGTACTTTAGGTGGCTATTAGAACTTAGGTGAATCTTAGCATTCCTACCCTTGGTATTTTTAAGATTTAGTTGTAGTGATTCTAGTAGACTTATGTTGGACATGGTATGAGCAACCCACCTTCCACTATCATGTTTTGATGATTTTTTCATACATGTACTTGCAATTGTAACATTATCAATGAGAAGCTCTTCACTTTTGGTAAGATTCTTGTGCCCTCTCATGATGGTTGTGATGGCTATCTAATACTTCTATTATGTGTGTGTGTTGAATTTCACATGAGTTATATGTTGAATTAATTTGTGGCTTGTTTCACATAGTGTTGTCATTCATGTCAAGGGGGATATATATCCTTAATGATCAAAGAGTACCAATCGCTTTGTGAAGTAGTATGACAACTTAACCTTTCACAAGGTATCATTACATGAGGATATGAGTGATTGAAGCTGTTTTAATTTTTGATGAAGCTAACATGTTCAAATGCTCCTATAAATAGTATGGTTTCGTAGTGCTCATTGATACCATTCCAAAGGTACATTCATCTTAGAAAAACACCTCATAGACACGAATCTATGCCTTTTTAACAATCAATATTAGTTTGGGGAAAACATTAAAGGCCAAACTATATGCCCAAACCCAAAATATTTAACTATTATATATCATGCAAGTTCGGAGAGGATCCACCTTTGGATAGGGAGATCAAAGGCCACCAATGTGCAAACTTATACACTGATTAACATAGTTAAAGATCAGGCAAGTCTCAGATCCATCCAACATGCTCTAGACAAACCAACAACAAGATGGTAGGAAAGATGATCAAGGTTTAACTGATCCCATTGGACCAATAGATTGATGATACATGACAATAGATTAATGGATATTGACAAGGGCATATTAATGTTCGATATATGGCAGAGTGCATAAATGGCAAGATGACATCAGCCTGCTGATGTGGTGCTACCAGAGGTTTCCACATGGAAGACGAATCTGGCATTTTGAGTTGTCCAATAGGCATAATATTGGATGATGCACGACCTAATCAGGCATCACATGTGCCCACTATGACATCATGATCATATCAACATAAGAATGACCAATGGGCCTCTGGTCATGATCATATGGAAAGATCATATGGGTTAAGAAGCTTTGAGTCTCTTCGTCCAACATTAAACTTGGTCATATAGTAAATACCATTGGTGCAAAAAAATTGGTTTAACTCCTTCAACCATGGGCCTATGATATGTCTTCCCCCATTGCATGGGTCCACCAAACTTCTATATATAAAACCCTATGGATTTCATAATAGAACAATAAAAAAGGTGATTAACTCTCACTATTATGTTTTCATGCAATCAAGTTCAGAGACATATTGTTTTGGTTAAAAAGAAAAAATGTTCTTTATGAATCTCAAGAGCTACCCCCAAATCCTATTACTCTCATAGAGCAAAACTTGTTGTTTTGGTTTTGTTAATTGGTTGGTTGAATACTATGGCTTTTCCTTCATTTTGATTAAGGTTGGTTGAGTTCTGGAATGGCATATTGATGTAGCACATTTGTGCCAGTCCTATAGTTGAGGCCATTGCATTATTACCACAATAATGGAGTTTTTTGACCAAGTTTGTTGTCACTATGGATGAGGCCAAGGATGAAGCTAAGGCCATTACATTGTTACTATTGTAATGAAGTTCTATGACTGATCTTGTTTCCACTATGGACGAGGCTGGGGATGAAGCCAAGGCCATTACATTATTGATACTGTAATGAAGTTTTGTGAACAATTTCGTTGTCATTGTGGATGAGGCCAAGGATGAGGCCGAGGCCATTGCATTGTTACCACTAGAGTATTGTAACCAATTTTATTTCCATTGTTGAAGAGCCTGAGGAAGAGGCCAAAGCCATACATTGTTGCCACCATGGATGAATTTGATGTTGTATACTATCACCACCATTTCCCTTAAGAGATGACAAGATTAAGCATAGTGAATATAGTATAACCACATGGACCCATAGAGGTCTAAAAGAGTCAACATGGAATTCATTGAATATTGTGAATCTAGTATAATCAAATGAGGATCACCTAGTATGTCAAGGCACACCGAGAGTGCAACTGGTAAGTAATTGGAATAATATGTGGGTGGTCGAAAGTTTCACTTGTAGCATTGTTAGCAACTTTCGGTGTCTAGGGCTAGAATCCAATAGTCATTTTCTAGAACCGGTGTCAATTTTATATCATTTTTCAGAATGCCCTGAAATGATGACTATGTTGAAAATTTAATTTAATATATGTCTTGTTATAGTTTTTGTGGTTTTTCGAGTCATTATATATCCAAATTTAAAATCACAAGATGTTTGGAAATCAAGACTCAAAGATAGATGCAGTTAGATAGGTTTGATAATTTTGGCTCACGACTAATGACAAAAATCTATTGTGTTTGTTTGTAAGGTCTATGAACATATTGTAGGTATCTTAGACATATGAAAATAAAAATTTTGAGAAAAGGATTGAATGATTAGATTATAGTTCTGGTTGGGGCAGAGTTTTGGGGTAGTAGTATGACAACCCACAACAAAGATTAATAATGATCACAATTGAGATATTGGTTGCAGGTTGTGTGAAATTTTCATGGACAATGATTAGTGAAATTGTTGGATTGTATGACCAATGATTTTTGCAATAGTATGTCTAGTATGGGCAGTATCAGTTTGTATTGCAGTTCAAGACTTTATGTATGACTCAATGATATTTTATGATTGTGGATCCTAATTGAAAATGTGATGAAATAGAGGTCCAAAATGAAGTAAATGAATGAGGTTGAAGCCTTAATGAGGTTGGATCCTAGATCAGGTTGGGGTCTAGTCATTTTCTAATGCTGGAGCCTCAATCAAGACGTAACCTACAGTGAGAAAAATTTTACATCTTCGAGGTCAGAGGCTCAATCAGGTTGTCGCCTACCACAAGTGGCAACTTGCATATTTTTGGGTTAATTGAATCCCATAGGTTGGGGCTTGCAAATTGATTCAAAGGAATTGAAAATTGGGTAGAAGAAGATTCGATGGTTTTCTCCCATTTGGGTTTCCACCTAAAAAAAATTGTCTCCTTGTGATGTCATGCATTCATGTCTTGTTGTTTGCTCTTGTCATGCTACTAATATGAAGATGCATTGATATAATTAATGACATAATGTTTATGGTTCATTACTATATGGATGAATGTTAAAAAATATTGTTAAACTATGAAATTGATCTCACACTAATTCACTGCCCCCCTCTCAGCATGACTTTTGGGCCAACAAGTGGTGATAATGCGGGTGCCTTTAGGAAGAGCTAACTACTAGAAGGTCAAACATCAAGAACCAGAGAAGTGGGGAACCCCCCATGTTTGATGGAACAAATTATGCATTCTGGAAGATAAGGATGGAGAAATATCTCATCTCCTTAGGAGTAGAAGTTTGGGAAATTGTGAACACAAAATATAAAGTCTCAAATTCTACTCCAATAGATGTAGCAGAGAAGGTAGTTTTAACACATAATGTACAAGTGAAGCATGCTATCCTAAGAGGATTAGTGAAGTCAAAATTCGTCAAAGTGATGCAATGCAAGCTAGCACATGAGGTATGGAATAAACTTCAGAACTATTATGAAGGTGATAAGAAAGTTAAATAGTTATTTCATTTGAAAAATCTTGAGATCACTTCTATCAAGATTAGCTCCATGGAACTCTTTCTACATATGAGTTGAGAATCAAAGAAGATAATTTGAGGGTCAAGGAAGTAGCTTTCAATGTGGAAAAATAATAAAATAAGAAAAAGGACCAAGAAGAGTCTAATTTTTATGAATAAGAAACAAAGTTATTTCAAAAACTCAAGAGAGGAACCAATAGGTTCAAGGGTAAGATTCCTTTCAAATGTTTTGAATGTGTAGTAATTGGTCACTATGCATCTAATTATTTGTATGCTAAGTTGAATGAAAGTGAAGATGAATCCAAATTCAAACCCAAATTTCAAAAGAAGAAGTAAATATAGAAGACAAATAACTTTTAGTCAAAGGAACAAAGTGATAGTGAATGCACGACAAGCATGGTCTATGAAGAAAGAAATAAAAAACTATTCAACGGAGGTTGAAGAACTCAAAGAAGAAGTGGATCTTGAAGGGGAAATTAGAACTCTTAGGAAAATAGTCTAAATGAAAACACTATTGTTTCCCTCAAATTTGAAGTAGAAAAATAAAAAAGAATACAATGATGCATATCTAAATAGATGAACCGAAAGAAAAAAATTGTGAAAGATTGGAAGAGGAAGTTGTCCTCTTAAGAGAAAAATTGTAGCAGCTTAGTTCAAAGTTTAACAAAAGCATTGATTCTCTAGATCATATTCTTAGCATGCATAGGTCTCCACTTATTGAGATGGCCCTTGGCTATTAAGAAGTTGAGCCATAAAAAAATAATGGTCCCCCTTGGCTCATCAAGTCCAAAGAAGATTGATCAAGCTTTTATAAAATCAAGTAGTAGCTCACATGAATATCCAAATAAAGTAGTACATCAGGTCAAGAAGGTTCATTTCAATGATGGTCAAGGAAATTTCAAAAGGAATTAGAATGCAACAAATCAATAGAAAGGATCCACAAGTAAAATTAATGTAGGAAAAACAATGAATATTGTTAATCACAAAGCATCCATTGGGATTAATGGAACATGTTTCAAAAATGAATAGATAAATATGGCTCATGCTCAAGTTGGAAAATAATGAACCATGACTCCTCCAAAAGGCATCCTCAGAAGATCAAGATCTCCTTCCTTCCCCAGGTATGAAATCAATTTTCTTGGTTATTGTTAGTCATGTACTAAGTTTAGACATAAAGTGCAAGATTGTTGCACCAATGATATGGTCATATATAGAGGATATGATTAGATACCTAGATACATATATGTCGACCAAATCAAAAGAATTCCCAAGCCACATCTGCAAGTGTTGAAGACTAATGTTGAATGTCACATATGTCACAATGAGGGCCATATAGCATGAATTAAAAACTTAGCCTTAGATGGTATGATAAGGTAATATTTCCTATCAGTGTTGGAATATGGAGAGGAGGTTAAGGAGGACCTCCATTAGGTTTTATTTCTTCAATCTAATATTTTGGATAAATACTCTTCAAGATCATAAATTTCTAAATCAAAACTTGAAGAAGAAATTATGAAGGGAGTATCTAGACTATGTTTTGATGGTGATATCTCACTTCTAAAAGGAAAGCATTAACTCAAGGAGAGTACAACAAAATCTTAGGGAGAGAATAGGAACAATGATAAGTAAGCAATAGAAGCATAGTATTAGGGGGAACCTATAGTGGAAGCATGGTCATTGGGGGAGAATACAAGTTAGAAAGAAAATAGAATGGTTTATGACAGGTCCACAAGATCATCAAGGAATAGGTACTCATACAGGTTCATCTACATGTTAGATTTTTGTAGATATATGTGACCGTTTTATGTTGATTTCAAAAGGGGAGAGATTGCATAAATTTACCAAGAAATATGGGAGGAATTGCACTTATTTTTATATCAGGGAGAGATTGTACCACATTTCTTGGAGCCCTTGATTTTATTTAACATCCAATAACCATCAATATATGAGGGTGTTGCCATCAATAAAGAAGGGGGGGATTGTTGTAGATAGTGTTGTCATTGATGAAAAAAAGCATGTCATAATTGTCAAAGGGGATGTATGGAAAACATAATCAATACCATCCTTGATGATCAAAGAGAAACATGTCACTTTATGGACTAGTATGATAGCTTGACCTTTCACAAGGTATCATTACATGAGGATGTTGGTGCTTCAATTTATTTGATTTTTTGATGAATATAAGATGTTAAAATGCTATTACAAATAGCATAGCTGTGCAGTGCTCTTAGATGCCTTTCCAACAATATATTCTACTTAGAAAAATCCTCTTGGATGAGAAGTTATGACTTGTTAAAAATTAGTATTAATACGGGGAAAAAATTAAAGGCTAGGCTATATGGACAAACCCAAAATATTTCATTGTAAAAGATCATGCAAGTTGGGAGTGGATCCACATTTGAACAAGTAGATCAATGGGTATGAGAGCATAGAGTCACAAACTAGTTAACACAGTTAAAAATCATGCAAGTCTTAGATCAAACCATCGTGTTCTCAATAGATCAATGACCAGATGGCAAGAAAAATGACCAAGGTTTAACTGGTCCCACAGGACCAATTGATTAACGACATGTAGAAGAATATTAATGGACACTGACATGGACCTAATAATGTTTGACACATAGCACAATGCATACATTTGATAATGACATCATCGCACCAATGTGGAGCCACCAAAGGTTGCCACATGGTAGGAAAATATGGAATTTTGAGTTGTCCAATAGGCTCAAAATTAGACGACATGTAGTCCTCTCAGGGAATTCCACATGGCCACTATGATGTCATAATGATGTCAGCAGAAGAATGACCAATGACCCTTCAGTCACTGTCATATGGAAAGATCATATGGGCTAAGAAGCTTCGAGTCTCTCTGTATAACATTAAACTTGTCCATATCATGAATATTATTAGTGCAAAACAATTGGTTTAACTCCTTAAACCACAGACGTATGTTTGACCCTCCTTCATAGCTCGAGTCTTCCAAACATATATATATAATATATATATATATATATATATATATATATATATACGACCTAATGGATGTACGAATAGAATGAACAAAAATGTGAATAAATCTCATTGTTATGGTTTTTTGTGCCCATGTTTAGAGACTTATATTGTTATGGTTTGCATTGATGTTTCTTATTCATTTTAAATAATAATAGCTACCCTCAAATCCTATTATTCCAATAGAACGAAACGTGTTGTTCTCATTTTGTTGACTGGTTGGTCGAATATGTTTTTTCCATCATTTTGACTAAGGTTGGTTGAGTTCTGGAATGGCATATTGATGTAGTGCATTTGCACTAGTCCTATAGTCAAGGCCATTACATTATTACCACTGTAATGAAGTTCTATGACTGATTTTTTTGCCATTGTGGACAAGGTTAAGGATAAATTTGAGGCTATTGCATTGTTGCTACTACAATGAAGTTTTGGGATCAAGTTCATTTCCATTGTTGATGAGGCAAAGTGTGAATCTAAGGCCATTTTATTGTTGCTACTAGAACGAAGTTTTGTGTCTGTGTTCATTTCCACTATGGATGAGGCTAAGGCATTTTCATTGTTGCCACCATAACGAAGTATTGTAACCAATATTATTTCCATTATAGATGAGCCTAAGGATGAGGCCGAATCCATAAATTATTATCATCGTGGATGAAGGCAAGGCCATATATTATTATCATCGCGCTCCCTAAGAGATTACAAGTCTAAGCAAAAAAAGTATGGTATAACCACGTGGACCCATAAAGGTATGAAGATTCAATGGGGAATTCATTGAATATAGTGGCTCCACTATAATTAGATGAGGATCACCCAATATCCCAATACATACCGAGAGTGTAGTTGGTAAGTCATTGGAATAGTATGTGGGTGGTTGTAAGTTCTACTTGCGACCCAAATATGTTAGTTTATTTTGTTAATAGACTTTCCCATTCTATATCATTGTTAGCAACTTTTGATACCCTGCACTAGAATCCAATGGTCATTTTGTAGAAAAATGCTACCTTTTTGTCAATTTATAGAATGCACCCTGAGACTGTGATAATGTCAAATAATTAATTAACTATATGGTTTTTTATACTTTTTGTGGGTTTTTGGAGTCATCATTTATCCAAATTGAAATTGGAAGATGTTGGGAAATTAGGACTCATAGACGAATGCACCTAGATAGATTTGATAGTATTTTAGCTCCTGATTGATGACTAAAATCTATTATGTATGTTTGGAAGGTCTATGAGCATATTGCGGGTATGTTAGATACATAAAGATAATAGGTTTAGAGAAAAGCTTTGAATGATCAAACTAAAGTTTTGGTTGGAGGAGAGTTTTGGGATGGAAATATGAAAAATCTCAACAAGGATTGACAATGATCATAGTTGAGGCAATGGTTGGAGGTTGTGTGATAGGTGCATGGAAAAAGATTATTGTAGTTGTTTCATTTTATGGACAATGATTGTTGTAGTAGCAAGTTGTATGGCTAGTTTTGGTATGTATTGTAGTTTATAACTTTACATATGAGTTAGTCACATTCTATGATTGTGGATCCAAATTGAAAATGTGATGAAATAGAGGCCCACAAGGAAGAAAATCAAGGAGGTTGAAGCCTCAATCAAGTTGGAGACTAGAGCAAGTTGGAGCCTACTCATTTGTCGAGGTTAGAACATTTAATCTTGCTGGATCTTAAAGCATGTTGGAGCTTACTCAATCTATAGGTTGAAGCCTCAATCACGTTGTAGTCCACAACGAGAAGTATGTTGCATCTTCAAGGTTTGAGCCTCAATAAGGTTATAGCCTACCACAAGTGGTAGCTTGCATATTTTTGGAGTAGTTGACTCCTACAAGTTGGGAACTACAAATTGATGTAAAATAATTGAAAACTAAGAAGAAGAATATTTGGTGGTTTTCTCCCATTTGGGTTTGTACCTAAAAAAAGTTGTCTCCTTGTGATGTGAAGCTCTATCGTGTTGTTGTTTTCTCTTGTCATGCTACTAATATGATGTTAAGTTTGGAAACTTGGGCCAAACATCACTTTGGACAAATCTTATGAGGCAGCTAATATTTTTCTTGGATTCCTCTTTCCAAGAGGCGTAGGATTGATCTAAATATCATCCCATTCTGACATGTACAAATGAAGTTATGAATTTATTTTGATTATGGACAAATTGTTAAGGTCGGCCATCAAACTCATGTAGGATCAGAAGCCCAACAGTCACATCTATTCATCCTCAACGTTTGCCTATGAATACACGTTGCCTCATCCTCATTTCGACACACATCACTCTCATTCATATTTCTCTCTTTCATCTTTATTGGGCACATATTCTAAGCTTTTCTCTCTCTCCACACGTGTGAAGGAAGGTATATTTTTCTAGCTACTGCATTGACTAGGTTTGAATAAAATTTTAGGAGGCCAAAATCTCAAGAGACCCAAATTTCAAGAGGCCAAAATTTCAAGAGGCTCACTTTGACCAACTTTGACCCTATTTGACTGCGGTTTTGTGAGGGAGACTTATGTTTGGGAAGGCCACCATTCTGGGAATGAAAAATGAGGTTGTTTGACCCCAGTGTTGGCTAGCGTTAACTGCCCTAGTTCTAGTTGTTGTGTTGGCTTCTATTGACCAGGTTTGATTGGTTATTTTTGGACTGATTTTGGCTACATTATCTTGTTGTTAGAGGCCAAGTTGACCAATGTTGACCGAGCTGTTTTGGAGGTCTATTTCAGCTCTCTTGACCAGCGTTGACTTTCTGGTTAGGGATTTCTGTTTCTGTTGTTTTGACTGATCATATTGAGCAAGTGAATATTGTAAATTATATTCTCTCTCTCTCGGCTAAACATTTGAAGAATTATAAGAAGAATTGATCAAGGGTTTCCCCACAATGGGGTTTGTGCCTGGTCGTTGCCATATCTTGTGTCCTCTTGTGTTGGCTAGTGTTCTACTGTTATTGTTTATGTTCTATTTGCATTTTACTATCATGATGATGTGGTTGCTGAAATGGATATTCATATTGGGATAATAAATAAAATTGAAGTAAAATTTCTCTAAGCATAGAACATATCATTGTTATCCTAAAATTAACATGGTATCAGAGTTGAGGTGAAGAAAAATCCCAAGAAAGTGCGAAAAGCAATCGCTAAGAGGAGCAATTACTCATCAAAATCAAGAATCGATGGCGTCCACATCCTACTTCAAGTCTAATGATAAGATTCATGATAAATTTGATTATCATGCATGGAATATGTCTCTTGATTTGACATTAGAAGAGAAAGATGTAATGGATTATGTTCAGGGAAAGATTTCAAAACCTCCTTCTAATGCACCGGCTATTACTAAGACCAAGTACAATAAGGGTGAAGTCAAAGCCAAGAAGATCACTAGGTATTTTATTCATAAGAATTTAGTTGCTTACATTTCCGATTTGAACACATAAAAGGAGATATATGACAGGTTGGTTGGCATGTTCAAATCTAGAAATACAAATCAAATTATTTTACATAAGAACAAGATGAAGGATATAAAGAAAGGAAGAAATGAAGATATTCAATCCTACTTCATAAGTATTACTGAGATAAAAAATTGATCTTCTTTCGATTGGAGAAGCTATTGTTGATAGGAAGCTTACCATCATTTCCCTTGGAGGACTCCCTCGAGAATGGCACCTGTTCAACACTACTATTCTTAATAATGACAAGGTTCTAGGGTTTGAAGAATTGTTGACTATATGTTCTCCAGAAGAAACAAGGATGATGGAGTTGGAGATGCCTTCGAATACGAATAATCCTACCTCATTCTCCGCTCATGACAAGAAGAAGAACAATGTAGGTTCAAAGTAGAAAAGTCAAGGAAGATCGAGATTCAAAAATGGAAGGAAGAGAAGATGTTTCATTTGCAACAAGTTTGGTCACTATGCCAGGGAGTGTACAAATAGAAGGGACACATCTCATGATGATTATCACAATCATTCCAGGGGAAACATCAAAAATCAAAGGATTGACAGGTTCAACAACAAAGGGAAAAGAAATGCTTCCGCTACTCAACTTGGAAATGATTGATCTTCTAAAAGAACAAGAAAATCTAGGTATGATGAGTCTAATGTTGTAAATTCTAAGCAAAAGAATTGTATCTTATATCTTCCCTCTCTACTGCCTCTCCTCTAGATACTTTGGGAAATTGGTTGATTGATAGTGATGCCTCAAGGCACTTCACTAGGTAAAAGGAATCTCTTTCAAATCTGATAGAGAAGGATACAAATTTTGAAATTATCCTTGGAGACAATGCCACCTATCCCTTGAAGGGAGTTGGGAATGTTACCCTTCAATTGAATCAAGGTAACGTCATTCATCTTCAAGAAGTACTATATGTACCTGATCTAAAGAAGAACCTTATGCCTATCTCGGTGATGGAAGACAAAAGATTCAAGGTGGCATTCATCGATGGAAAGGTACATGTATGGAAAATAAATTTCAAAGAAGAAATTACTCTCGGATTCAGGGTTGACAATTTATATCAAGTTGGAGGAATTCCATTGGCAGCTATGTCTTGCGACACATCTCTTCAATTTGAACTATGGCACCAAAGGTTTGCTCATCTTCACTATAAGGCTCTACTCGATGCAAGGAAGATGGTTATAGTTATTGTTGTAGCATTTTTTGGTTTTAATTAGATATAATATTTCAAAAAATATTAAGTTAGGATATGGACATAACAATAGTGAATAAAATGTTAGTTTAAAAAATATTTTGATGATGATGTCCATATCAAAGAAAATGTTAGGTTAGATGCTCTAAAAAATCAAGGCAAAAAGAAAATGTTAGGTAAAATGAAAAGAAATAAACTCTGAAAGTGAGCAAGTCTAAATTCCACTACTCTATTCCTGCAAAATAATGGTTGTGTGTAGCTTGTCTAAATGCCACAACCCATGACAGTCAAACTGTTTAATCTTGACCGTTTCATGTTTTAAATTTGATGTTATAGTTAGAGAATAAAGATATGGCCAAACTATTTAAACTTGGTAGATCAGTAGTTAGGTAGAGAATAATAAGGTGCTCATCAGTTTAATCTGAGCCCTTGATGGTTACAAGGGTAGATTTAGATTGTTTGTTTTTGTTAAATAAGAAGAAAGGATAAGGTTTTTCTAGCTTAAATGCACCCATTAAATGAAGAAAAAATGATAGGTTAAGAAAAGGGTAAGTAGAAAAAGGTTGCAGAAGTTTAATGGTTGATTGGAAAAAATGTACATTTATCATGTTTCTATGTCCAGGAGGCAATTATAACAAGGAAAATGAAGGTCTACTTGATCAAGTAATTAACTTCCCATTCATCTCCATTCATTCATATATTGACTAATTTCCCCTTCATACATTCATAATCATTCATTCCTATAAAAATCCCTTTTCCTATGGTAAAAACCATTTTTACCTAGGAAAAGTAAAAACACCATGTAAAATCCCTTCTACCATGAAAAATCCCTTTTTACCATGTAAAATTCCTTTTTACATAAAAAACCTACAAAAATATATTTTCCCTAAGTATTAATGCATACATGAAATTTCAAATGGTTCATTAAAAACATTCATACTTAGCCCCTTTTCCCCTTTTCACATATATTTACCTTTTCCCATATTAACATTAACATTATGTATTAAATCCTTAAGGTTTCCCCTTTCCTGTATAATATAACTCCATTTATTAAAATATCCGAAAACCCTTAGTTTTGTTATAAAACTAAGTATTTCAAAAATATCGCATCGGCAGGATCCACAACCCTTTAAACATCCATATACTATAGTTTTATTAAAAACTATGTATTTCATTATAATATCGCATCGCAATATCAGCGCGACTACAGGCCTTTAAACATACATACACAATAGTTTTATTAATAAAACTATGTATTTAAACAAAATATCGCATCGCAATATTATCTTATCACAAGCCTCTCATATGCATGCTCTTTTCCCCGATTGCAATATGCGATCAACATCCCCCATATCGCATATATCGCATCCCCTTACAAGTCTCGGCCGAATAATATATCCTTCGCTAGTTGTGATCCCCGATTGTGATGGGAATCTCAGACCCGACGTATATATACATTATATTTCATACCATTTCACATCCACCCCTCCATCGTAGTTTAGCTTATAACATAACCCTTCATGTAATTGTGATCCCCGACTGCGATATCAAAGCCCAGACCCGACCACATATATATTTCAGTCTATCGCCACATTGCATCTGCCTCTCATCACAAGTCTCGACCAAAGCACATACCCCTGCCCACTCCGACTGCAATATTCGATTTGAAACCGGACCCAATATCATTTATCCGCCCGATTCCATTGAATTTCAAGTCCACCATATGCAATTTGTGAAGGTTTTCTTTGTTAAATCGATTTTCGATTTAGATGCAGAAATGACCCAAAATCCTTCATTTAATGCTAATCATGTTTTAAACCCAGATTAAAGCCATTCACACCATAGTTAATCCCTCCGTACTCTCTCTTTCACATTGTTCATTGCCCGATAGTTAAAAGGTTAACTGTTTTTCCATTTAACATATAAAAGACCATTGTTTGCTCTGTTTGCCTATTTTACATATCGCAACCCCAATAATGCCTCTACGTCCATTTAAGCCATCACTTAGCCTCTGATATACCCCAGACTCTTTCTGATAGCCTCTCAAGCTTAGCAAAGCCATTGAAGACCTCCTCTGTCACCTCTATTTTTCTTAACAAGTTCTGTTTTTTGCAGGGAAGATTGTTGTTTCAGGCTTTCAAAGAAACAAGCCTATATAATAGTTTGAAGACAAAATGAGTGATTTACTGTAAAAAACACAATAAAAACTAGAATGCACAGTAAAAATCTACTCAGCCAGAGTTACAGAGTTTAAAGAAGTCAAATAAAAAGGTTAAATGAAGCAAACAACCAGCGTAGGGGATAAAAACAACAAATCAACTAAAGGGGCAAAATATCAAACAAATGAAGCCAACATAGCCTGAATAAAAGGGGATAGCAAGAAGTAGTTCAATAGATTCCCCTATCTTCTTGCATGAATATATTCTCCTTTCCTAGAATAAATCTTAAATAGTTTTAGGATATTTCTTATTTTTATTATTGTATAAATAACTCTTTTCTAGAGCTGTAAATAGTTTAGAGTTGAAGATTCATAGTTCATTGCTTGTAAAGTCTTGACTGTTAGTTCTACTTTGAAACTGGAAGTAACCTTTGAAGTAAGCTTTTGTATACACCTGATGTAATCAGCCTTTCTGGGGCCTTAATACAAAACAGAGGATTATGAATCTGGTTTTACATAGTTTCGTGTTATCTTGTAAGTTTTTCCAGTTTTCAATCATTATGTGTTTTCTTCATATGCTTATGACTTGCAGAGATATCTAGATAGGAACAATTAGAGTTTCAATTGATTCCTATAAGCTCCTGAAGTGATCATCTATTGAGAGATTGGATTAATGCAACTGTTTGTGTATCTAATCCCCTCTAATCAATAAATCATCAACATCTTGTGTAAGCATTAAGTATACTGCCTTGAACCTTTAGAACATAGTTTAGAAGGTTTTCCAACCTATGATTGTTCTATTTTACAGTCTGGAAACTGTGATAACCATTTTTTTTACTGTCTTCTACTTACCACTATTTTGATCTATATCACTGTGTAAAGTCTTATATTAGCCCTCTGTTGAGATATTAATATATCCCAAAGGATTAATTACTTTAATCCTACATCTGTCTTCTTTCATTGGTCTTCCAAAATTAAAACCAAAAACTCCTAAAACAATTATTTTAGATGCTCTGGCATTGGTAGCTTGACCTGCTACTATCTCAGAGGTACAACAGTTATGCCCAAATTCAAAATAGAGCATGAAGGTGTATGTCAGGGATGTGCTGAGGGAAAACATACAAGGGGACCATTCCCCTCAAGTGATAGCAAGACCACAGACATTTTGCAATTGGTTCATTTTGATCTATCCGGTGCAATTCCGATGAACTCTTTGGGAGAATACTTATATTATGCAACCTTTATAGATGGTTTCTCTCACAAGACTTGGATATATTTCTTGAAGAAGAAGGACGGAGTATTCTCATGGTTCCATTCTTTCAAAGCTTTGGTCAAAAATCAAACTGGGAAGAAAATGAAAATATTGAGGACCGATAATGGAACCGAATATGAATCAAACGAGTTCAAATATTATTGTAGAGAAGCTGGCATTAAGAGGGATACTACTACCACATATACTCCTAAGAAAAATGGTGTTGTTGAAAGGAAGAACCATTCTATCGTAGAAGCCACTTGTGCCATGCTTCATGATCAAAGCCTTCCAAAGTTATTATGGGACAAAGCTACAAACATCACATGTATGTTAAAAATAGATGCCCTCATCAAGCGTTGGACTCGAAGGCTCCCGAAGAAGTTTTCACCAGTAAGAAACCTGATGTTTCTCACTTTAGAATTTTTGGTAGCCCTGTATATTTTCATGTTCTGAAAGAAAAGAGAGGCAAATTGGATGCTTTTGGGAAGAAAGGAACATTTATGGGCTATAGTTAAACTTCTAAGGCATATAGAATCTATGTGTCTAGTTAAAGAGAAGCGGAGATAAGTCATGATGTCAATTTTGATGAGGATGTTGCCCTTGGGAAGATTAGTAACCTTCCTCTTTCAAGGAAGGACAAAGAAGCAGATTCTAGAAAGAAGGGAGAATCACAGGATGATCAGATGCCCGATGCTGAAGGACCAATGGATCCCATTGATCGACCCCCTCATGAGCCCTCCTCCTCTAAAAGGAGATCCTCATGGCTTACGAAGACTCTTGAAGATGTCGAGGGACATGTTGCATCTAGGGGAACATTTCGTGAATGTAAGAAGTCGAATAGGTACCAAGGGTACTTAACTACTTTGAGCACCATTGTTCAATCTGAGCCTTGCACATTCGAACATAGAAAATTTTAGGGGCGAATGTTCGCCCTTTGGCGAAATTAAGGGGTTTTAAATTTTTAGTGGGCGAATATTTTGTATCATAGTACATTTTTACAAATCACCTCAAATAGCCCACCTTTTATTAAGGTAGAGGGTAAAAAAGGTAAATTTAGCCCTTGAAATTAGGAGTTAGAACCTTCCATTCGCCCATTTTCAAGACTAGGTTTTATTTAAGTGAATCCATTCGCCCATTTTCAAGAATAGGTTTTATTTAAGTGAATCCTATGGGCCAAATACCATATTTATAAAAGCGGTATGGTGAATTAATAAAAATATAAATAAATGAAAAGTATGGTAAATAAATAAAACATTTTTTATATTTACTCCATACTATACCTTATATACATGCAAGGGTGTAAACAAATAAAAATATAATTAAAGTGGAGATATGGTAAATAAATAAAACGTCCTTTTATACTTACTCAAAAGGTTTGGTAAATCAATAAAAATATAAATAAACTAGACGTATCGTAAATAAATAAAATCTCTTTTTATATTTAGTCCATAACCCTCGTTGTATTTATGTAGGCTCAGAAAAAGGTTTTATTTAAGTTAATCCTATGGGCCAAATACCATATTTGTAAAAGAGGTATGGTAAATTAATAAAAATACAAATAAATGAGAGGTATAGTAAACAAATAAAACATTTTTTTATATTTACTCCATAAGTCACCTTATATATACGAACACTCAAAAATGCGTTATATTTAGGTAAAACCTATGGGCAAAATAATATGGGACAAATACCATGGACTAGATTGTTATTAATACCATGCAAAAAAACATTATTAAACCTAATATTAGTATTAATAAAAATAAAAATGGCACATGGTATTCACCCATGGTATTCACCAAAATGGCACATGGTATTGATCCATGGTATTCACCTAGAATGTAGCCTATTTAAATGGGGGAATTAAACTAGCATAGATCCAGATTTTATAATTGAGTAAAATATTCGCCATGACTAGTGAGAGATTGGCCAAAAAATTATATATACATATTATATTATTGATAAAATCGCCTTCCATTTTTCCTATATACCATGAAGATTCGCCCATTTATTATACTTATAAATTTAGGGGGTGTTCTTAAAATTTTCCCTGTGGAGTCATGTTATCAGACATAAATATTTAAAGGACCATGATTTCTTATTTTGGTTCCCAAAGGGCTCCATTGGTTCCATACATGGATTGACAATCTGGCTCAATTTTCACAAAGTTGCTAATATCTTTCTGCAACATCTGGCATGGAGCATGGGATTAGGTCATAGAATCCTCATTGGTATAGAACATATTCTTGGGGCTAGCAACAATTGTAATATCTTTAAGGGGATCATACAATTCTTAAATGGAAGAGGCATATATTTCTGGAGTCAAGCCATTTCACAATGGAGGGGTTCATGCCCAGTTTGGAAAAATGCTCAAGAGTTGGGTGTATTTGGACAATGGGACCTGGAATGGAACTGGATTGTTCCTAGTATGAAACATCTTGGGATATGTCCTGCGGGATTACAAGACAATCTAATTTGGACATGGAAGATGAAGGCGAAAATATTATTGTTGCCGATACATATCTCTTTCTCTGTATCGCGGATACTCAACAAAGGGAGAAACTGTTTTTTATGCCTTCTGGAATACCAAAATCCCAAACAAAATCATCCTTTTTATATGGTTGGTATTTCACAATAAAAATCTCACATGGGACAATCTACAGAAGAGGTAGTGGCATGGACTCAGTATTTGCTCTATTTGTAGAATGGAAGAGGAAGATAGCAATCACATGTTCCTCAAGTGTCAACATATGGTTCAGGTATGGAAAAGGCTGTGATCACATATCGGTTTTCCATATATTCAACATGATTTTATTATGGATTGCTTGAAGTGGCGGAGTACAGTAAAGACTGTTTGGCGAGCCATACCATTTATAGCTTTTTGGGATATATGGAAATGGAGAAATAAATACATCTTTCAGAATTCCATGGGAGATTTCTATAAGGTATTTGAAAGTACTTTAACTAATCTTTCATTGCACTCTAATATAGAATCATGCTCCAAAAAATCTTAACACAAAAGGACAAGTCTTGAAATGGAATATCAAGTGGGTTTTTTTGATGGTGCTACACAATGGAATACATGTGGTTGTGGTTTTTGGATTGCCATTTCCAATGAATTGACATACATGACTCACTGGCATGGGGGAAGCGGCACTAATACCAGGACTGAAGCAATGGCCTTATGGGGCCTCTTATTGTTTACCATCTTCCTTGGTATCCATGTTATACATATCTATGGGGACTCCAAGATCATTATAGATCAGATTAAGGGCAGTGCAAACATCAACAATCCTTTGCTAATTGGGTGGCTAGGGAGAATTTATCTTATATGGAATCAACTCAACAATCCTACTATCATGCATGAGAGAATAGAACAAGGATGTTGATGAACTTTCGAAGAGGGGATTAATAGGTAACTATGGTAATATGCACATGGAAATAATTTTGAACCACAATGTATTAGATGTCGGAGATCTTCCATTTCCTAGGTAAGTTCTATATCCCCTCTTTTTTGTATATCTTTTGTATGTCTACTAATCTTAATACCTTTCAGCTCAGTCACTTTGGACGGAAGGACATTTTGCTCGCATAATCACTTGGATAGATGGTATGGTAAAGAAGTCGAAATGGCGTGTGCATACTTTAATTTGGTCAGTTTTGTTGTTATCAACTATGTCCTTCTATGTTTTATTCTCGATGAGAATTGGGTCTACAAGCTATTTATATTTCTGTAATATATTTTCCTTATGGCATTATTTGGATGGGATGTTGGATATGCCTACCTAAATGGACTTGTATGATGTGGAAAAATTGGTAGATATTGTATATATCCTAAATATTGATCATATAATATAATATATCAAGTTTTTTTCGTACTCGAAAAAAAAACACAAAGATGTTTATTACTATTTTAGGGCAACAAACATATGAGAGTTAGTGAAAACATATGCATAAGTGAAGGTAAATAAACCATCAAAGCGGGTGGATCTTTCAGCGTTGTATTTTTTTTATCTCTCCATTGAATCGAACTTCATTTAGCATAGATCTATGTTCCATTTTTATTATAAATGTATTAAGCATTGAGATAAATTAAATGTCATGGTGTAAATTTTTTAATATGGTATTTATTTTAAATAATAATAATATATTATTATTATTATTATTTAAATTTATATAATATAATATATATTAAAATAACTAGTTTAGATTTATTTTAACTTTGTATTTTTTAAGCGTCGAGAATGAATAAATCTCTCTAGGTCTGAATCTCTTTTCTTTATTGTAAAATTTGAGGAAATGTTTGCACCTCTAGATATTTGATCTTCAGAGATTTTATCCCTCTATACCCTTGATAGATACAAAGTTAAGATGGATCTAGGCTAATTCCAATTGTGCAATGTCACACTTGTTGAATACCTAAGTAATATTGTCATTTTATTTTAATATGGATTAGTTACCTTAGTATTTTAAAAATAGAGTATTAATAAGTAAAATGATGAAAAATAATAAAATATTTTTTTTCCAATCAAAGCTCTTGAGATGCAACCTTCTTTTAGAGTGAAAAGAGATTTTATCCATTTGAGCCCTTGGTAGATTGAAGCTAATATGGATTTAGGTTGATATAGTACATATCTAGTTGACATTGAAATATTTAATTTATAATTCAGGTTCTCCACATTAAAATGTTAAAACATGCCCTCTTATCCTTTTTCTTTTATCCATATGTTTAATTATTTAATTATTAATATTTTTTGAAAATCTTACATATCAAGTCCATAGTAAGAATTAAAAAAATTACAAATCTCCCTCATAAAAGCAACTAAAAATGGATATATAATATATATATATATATATATATATATATATATTCATGTCAAAATCTTATATTGAAATATATTTTTTACAACCTACATTAAATTTTTCTTTGTTATTGATATTTTAAAATTTTTATATATCAACTCCATATTAAAAATGAAATAATTTACACCTTCCTAGCTATGGAAAGTGAAAATACAAGAATTTTTTTAATTTAAATTACTTCAATGTTCGCTATATAAATTAAATATAAAATTATGTTATTTAATATGAACATTGAAATATTTTACTTATTGTTGGAAATAAAACATTTTTTTTTAAATATTTATTAATAATTTTTTTTTTTTGTTTTTAAATATCACATGTAAACTAACTTATATGAATTAGACATTAATGTAATATCAATAATAATATTTTTTGTCATCTCCATATTTTACTAGTGAAGAAATTGCATGTCTTCGTCACACTAAAAAGTAAATTAATTATTTTTACTTATCTCCATATTAAATAGTGAAAATGTTTCATTTCTTCATCCTATTAAAAGGTAATTTATTTTATTTTATTTTTATTTTTGTTACCTTATGCCTCTATTTAAAGTTATGTTAAATTAAGTTGTAAATTAAAGTTTTTAGTTATGTGCCACATTAGTTATTTTTGTTATTGCTATTTTTAATTTGCTAATTAAAATTATTATTATACTATTTTTAAATGTTACCTTATGTGAAAACATCTCTTCCATACTGGACGTTATATTCATTGATATATAGTCAAATCAAATCAACACTATTAACTGAAATCAATGCAACCAATTCATTCAATCACACTTAAAGCAATGCAAGCCAATAATCATTGAAATAAATACAATAAATTAATTCAATCGCACCTAAACTATTGCAACCCAATAATATTCACTAAAATCAATGCAATGTATTAATTCAATCACACTTGTATACATTAACATTCACTAAAATCAATGTAATCAATGACTTATTTTACATGGTTTATAATGTATTATTTATAAGATAAAATTAATAAATTAAATAAGGCATATTTTTCATCAAATTATAACTATATACTTATTAAACTAATTCACGTAAATAAACTACATATTCACTTAATAAAATTTAACTTTTAATTTACAAATTATATATTATAAAATACTAAATTTTAATTTACAAATTATGTACTATAAAATACTTTAAAACAATAGCATTTGAATTACAACAATTAAATAACCAAATATGTAGCCTAAAAAATTCAATGTAAAGTTTTTCGCTTGATTTTAGGCAAGGTTTTTTTAACATAATTTTGCCTAAACTTTGGTTTATTTTGGTATATTTTTTTCAGAAGAAAAAGTATCATATATTATATTAAGCCAATATAAAAGCCATGATTGGGTACAAAAAGGATGACTTGAGCATCTCTAGATCAAGTCATAACTGAGAGGAAGTATATGGAAAGAGTGACATATAGCATTTCATAAAAAAGGAGTAGATAGAACAAGAAGTTGAGAGACAGAAACACATAGATACATATGCTTTTACATGAAATCAAAAGAAAAGAGCAGAGTCTGTACCTTAGACTCGTGCGTCTGAAACATAATAAAAAATGGAGCTTATACAGGGTAGAATGGACTTATAGGGGGCCCTGGAATCTCTGAAAATTTTATGGTTCCGCCACTTCTAGGCAAACCAAATCATGATGACAAGGAGAGGGCACCTTGACTCGCATTGAGAAGACCACCATTGAAAGGCTGCATGAACAGAAGCAAAGACATTGTGAGGAAAATCAAATAAATTAGCAAGTTCATACTAGATTTCCTGTGAGGAGATGCATTGAAAAAACATGTGAATATTTGTCTCATCTTCTGACTCGCACATCAAGCACCTGCCGGGGCCATGCTAATTCCTCTTCCTCAGATTATCCCATGTTAGATTTCTATTGTTGAAAACCAGCCAGGCAAAAAAGATCATTCTAGGAGGGCATCTTGATTTCCATAGTGCCATCGGAAATATAAAACCAGAGCCCAAAGCCTTTGTGCAGATGATATTAGAATAGATGTCTTTAACTCGGATTGGAGCAGAAGCATTAGGCGTGAACCAGATCAAATGGTCAATTTGTCCCCCACGAACAATCCTGCATGCCTGTAAGAAAGCAATGACTGCGTTCTAGGTAGAAGAGTGTTCAGCCGACATGGCAATGTCAGTAGCGGCCTTCCAATTGGGAAAAAGGCCCGACCAGTCCAAGATGAGTTTGTCCTAGGTGAAAACACCTATTCTGTGTAGGTCAAATAAAAGATCTTCTGGATGGTAGAAGTTGCGTTTACATGTGATAGGATCAAGACCAATGAAAATCCTGCTACGAGAGTGGATCCTCCATCTAAGATCTAACAAAAAGAGCTTCTCGACTTTCTTGAAGCTGAGCCATATTGCCGATCCTTTTTGGATTCCCATAGCACCTTTCCTATACCAGAACTCCAGGCCCTTACCTTTCAAGTATTTCTGTTTAATAGTCTCGCTCCATGGCCTGACCCCAAAAATCCCTCTGCATAACGATTTGCACACTAGTGCCTTACCAAAGATTCTCAAATCCTTTAGACCCTAGCCCCCCATATTCTTTGGCAAAGAAAACCTGTCCATTTTAGATAAGTGAAACTTCCTCTGTTCGGAGCTACCTCCCCAAATGAAATTTGCCATGATCGAGGTCATCATTTAGATTATGCTTATCGGAAGGAAGAAGAGATGTGCCCAGTAAACTGCCATCTGCAAAATAACAGCTTGTGAGAGTGTGACCCTTCCCGCCAAAGATAGGCTCCTGTATTCCCATACAGATATTTTTTAAAAAAATCTTTCAGTCAACCAGAGCCAGTCGAGTTTGGAGTAACCATTTGCTTTAAGGTGAAAGCCAAGGTATTTGAGGCCATGCTTGAGCGATATTGATTCAATACCAAAGAGATGAGAACTCCAGTCTACTGTCTCCAAGTCAACATCATTATGATATAGTAGAGATTTTGCTTTGTTTATGAAGAGACGGTGGCTCTTTGAAATCTGTCCAGAATATATTTGAAACAAAACCACGAAGATCTAGAGAGCATTGCAAATTAAGAGAACATTGTCTACAAAGAGGTTGTGAGAACAGTAAACGTGCATGCATATCTTTATGGGTTTACATCTATCTTCGGCCACTGCTTTGTTGATATGGATACTTAGATAATTCATGGCCAGGATGAACAAGAGAGGTGAGAGAGGACAACCCTGTCGCAAGCCTCTCTCAGCTTGAAAAAATTGAGTGGGGAACCCATTAACAATAGCTGCATAGTTCACATTCTCAATACATGCCATTATCCATCGAATATCTTTTGACTTGAGACCGATCTTAGCGAGCAAACATTCCACGAAACCGCAATCTCTATAGTCGAAAGACTTTTGCAAATCTATTTTCATTATGGCCGTTGGAGTTTGTTGAGCAGACAGGGAAGAGAGGCATTCCTGAGCATTTGCCACAGCATCGAGGATGTTTCGACCTTTGAGGAAAGCATATTGGTCCTTTGTTAAAAAGATACCCAGAATACCTTTGATTCTTTCGGCAATAACCTTCGTGATAATCTTGAAAGATATATTACACAGAGAAATCGGTTTGTAGTCTTTAAACGAATATGAGTCTGCTTTTTTTGGGATACTCCTTTTCTTTTTAGCACTCATGAATTCATTTTCATATATTTAGTTTATCCTAACAATTAATTCAATTATGGTTAATTAATGTATCTAATAGTATTCACTAAAAATAATGTAATAAATTAACTCAATCACATTTAAACTAACACAATTCATTAATATTCATTAAAATAAATGCAATAAAATATTTTAATAACATTTAAACTAATAAAATCTAATGATATTCACTAAAATCAATATAATCAATTAATTCAACCACACTTAAACTAATGCAATCCAATATCATTAATTGAAACCAATGTAATGAATTAATTCAACCACACTTGCATAAAATAATATTTATTAAAATGAAGACAATTAATGGCCAATTTTAGGTTGCAATAGAAATATTTCATTGAAATAGTAACCTATGTGTACACGTCCATTTTTATGGAAAATATGAATTCGTATGTGATAAGTTAACAATTTAATCTCTACCAAAAGAAATTTAAATTATTTCATAGATATGAATTTATAACATTAAATAATCATCCTGAAAAAGATATTAACCAAAAAAATATAGATCTATGTTAGATATCAACATTTAAAATCCCTCTCTTTGCTTGTGATATTGATTTAGTTGATGCTTAACATATCCAAAAATATCATTATAATTTGTTTCAAGTTTTAGATAGATCAACTATAATTTAAAACCAAAAAAATATATACATTATACCATAAAATTTCTCATGGTATCATTACTGAGTTCGTGGTCTGAATTAAAAAGTAATGAACATAATTAATTAAAAAGTAAATGAAAATTTAAAATTTAAAAAAACCAAACCACCTTAAATGTCCTAAAACCTAACCGAAACCAAACAACTTTAAATGATCTAAAACTTAAATGTTGAAAATTCATTTAAAACAACTTTAAATGATCAATAAGAAAATCTAATACCTAATATTATTTGATCTCTTGACATCGTGTTTTTAAAAATTGAAATATTCAATATTAACATATATTGTTATTTTTTTTAAGTAATGTTATTTTTGTCAAAGTAATGTTATGCATAACATCTCCCTATATACATACATTACCCTATATACATACATTAGCTAAACTTTGTGAAATTTTTTTAAATTAACTTTAGACACAACATCTTCAACATGTACATATATTCACTGACACACATGAACGTTTTGATCTCCACATGCCCTTTGATAACAAAATATAATACATACAAATATTTTCTTTTGGATCAATAAGCAAATCATTGTATTTATGTGTTTTGCAAAATTGAATTATTCAATATTAGGTGATATATATTTTTTTATTATAGTAATATTATACACAACATCTCCCTATATATATATATATATTAGTTAGACATTATTAAATTGTTTTAAAGCACTTTTAGACAACATCTCCGACACACACATAATTTTATGTGACAACATCTCCCACATGTATTGGGTTGGAGAATGCCTCTCACGGCAATAATAACAATAATAATATTATTATAATTGAAACACACATAGAAGTAACTTTACATGACAACATCTACCCCATTTGTTAGGCTCAAATAATAAGAATAATAATATTATTATAACTTAGATAATATATTTTTAAATAATATGTTATTGATAGTGTTGTACATAATAAAATGTAATTTTTCTATTAATATTTTAACTACATATTTCTGTATCAAAACTATTTTACTACCTATTTTAATAATGACTATATTGAAACATTTTTAAATAATAAAGAAATTATACATCTTCTTAAAATAAAAGTTTTTTGTTTTTTGTTTTTTTTTCCTTCTATTATATAAATATAAAATTAAATTTGGTTATTTAATATCAGGTTTGAAATCTTTGGTTAATATATATATATATATATATATATATATATATATATATATATTAAAAAACTACATAGCTTGTAATATCAATACAATTAATTAAATATTATTAATCAACCAAATAATTAAACATTATATATTCTATCTTTTTTTATATAAGTGACATTATTTTTTTAGGTAATATTTCATTTTTATTTTAATAGATGTGGATTCATGAATTTCGGCTTAAAATAATTATGCAAGCCATTGCAATCAAATTCTCTTCTAAGAAAATTTAATATAACAAACTATATAATCTCTTAAGTAAGTGGGGTCCGTATAGGAAATAAAGAGATGTAGCTCTCATATTGCTTTAAATCTTCATGAATTATTACTATTATGGTTGTTAATATGTGATATGATGTCTTGAGCTTATGAGAGAATATTGGAAAAAATGTCAAATGTGAAATGCGATATGTTGGTTTCATTGACCGTTTCACAGTTAACTTCCCCTAATAGAATGACTCTACTAATGAATGGAAAGAAATCATCTCACCCCTTTTCTCTAATAATGGATGCACTCATGTATTTTATATTGATATCATTGGTACATGACACATTTTTACATGGCATGTTTCATTTCATTAAAAGCACATGTCCTGAAGCATGATAATAGAGTTATTTTTATGTGATGTCAGTGAAGAGTTTTTCATTTTCTTACATGTTGGTTTTATATATTGAGGTTCTTCATTATGTGTTATGAAGTCTTCCCTGATTTATTTCAAAGAACCATAACCATAATATCGTAGGGATTTGTCACATAATATCTTTGGGCATATTATTTTGGCATTGTATGACTTGTGGTTGGGCATACAATATAATTGGTGGAATATAGTTAAACTCTACTATGTTATATGAGGTGTATGTTAATATTTGGACAATACACAAAGATGACAGGGTTATGCATGGTTCATTGGTAAATAAGGTTAATCTTCATCTAGTGGTTAATGTTTTGGGTTGACGTGGAACATCCTAATGCATGCCTTGGGATGCTTGCATGATGTATAGAAGGATGGAAAACTTTGGAGGTAGGCCACCTACACATTTCCACATTATTTATACACTTTTATTAAATATCTTCCCTTATTCTCTACTAAAACCCTAGCATACTAAGGAAATATTTTAAGAAATTGCAGTTGGCAGCTACACTGTAATAGTCTTAGGGTTATTAGCAAATAATATAAGAGCTCTACAGTGTAGGTATGCATAATTTCAACTCCTTGGAAGATAAATTTCACATGAACGCTAGCTAATTGAGTAGTATATATGTTATAGTTTGTCTATGTGGATTTTTTTGGGTTAATCCCCTCCTATGTTCTTGAATTACACCCCATTTAACCTCCCTATGTTTTATTTTTACTTTTTTCTACTTGCAATTTCCATGCATATATAATGTTTCATGAGTTATCTACATGCTAACGTTTCATGGGAACTCTTTGTTTGAGATATTTTCTACATGGCCTATCTCATAAAGAATATATGCACCACCATTTTTTCTTGTGTTCAATCATTTTAGAAGGAGAAGCATGTGTTTCAATTCATGGTACAAGTTATGAATCAATTCCACAGTATAGCATCATTATTATTTTAATTTGTTGTACAAGATGATTAGGGTTCGTTGAACTAGGTGAACATGGTCATCCCATAACAATTTGAAATATGAGAAAGAAGAGTTACTCTTCTATTTCTTTACTTCAATACACTCCTTCATTGTATTACTAGTCTAAGTTTTTTACCGTTTCTAGAGTAAGATACTACCCATCTCCTACTCTATTATTTTGTTTTCTACAACAAAACTCAAGGGAATTACTAGATAGTTGAGTAATCATCCCACCCCTTCGACCCCATGCTTCTAACTATGGTTGCTTAAATGAACCCATGAATCTTGATTGTGAGCCATTCTATTGTGTGCCATTCTTTTGCTCCATGGCCATCAACATCTATGCTACATAAAAACCCCAACGCTAATACCTATACTTAGAGAAAAATCTCAGTATACATCATTTTTTAACGCTGATGGTTGAGCTTATTTTTATATGTGTAAGACACAATATTTAATATTAAAGCAACTGGGTTGACAATACATTTTCTTTACATCGATTTTTATACCAAAATCAATATATTAACAAAAAATTTCAATATCGGGTCTATAATTATTTTCATAGATTAGTCCATGAAAATAGTCTTATTTTTCACTTGCTCATTTTGAGTGTGTTTTGGATAAAGCCCTTTCCTAAGCTCAATGTCAAATTCATACTAGCATATCATACATATTTTTTATGGTCCCATGTGGCTAATTAAGGGTTTCTACAAAGTAATTTTTGAGCTATTAAAACTCCCCATAGTTCCCACAACCATGCATCATACTTATCTTGTTATAAGAAAAAATGTTTATTTATTGTTCCTATCTTATGATAGTTTGGTAATTTTTAAAACTGTCTTCAACAAATGTTTAATGTTTCTAAAACATTATGAACAACTTTTCATTGCAACCAAACTATAGTTTAAAATGACTACCTAAATTAATTTAATTATATTTGCACTCACCACCTTCTAGGCATCTAAATCTTGGTATACTCTATCATTTTTCACTGCTTCAAGGACCCGATTGTTTCCCTCGCACATTATATATATACATATATATATATATATAATATATATATATATATATATATATATATATATATTTCCAAAACCAAAATATGTCTTTAATGTGGGATAGTTTTTTAGCTTGTGCTACCTAACCACCCTTCAATTGTTCAAAGAATATTAGCAAGATGTTAATATGTATATTGTTGTACTTATAGAAAAAGAACTCTATATAAATTTATATTCTGCATGATAAGTGATAACAAATGTTTCAATTTATTTTCATGCCCATGCATGACCAAACCATCTCAGTAACAAGCTTTCTTCCCCTTTTTAAATCACTCCATCTATCATATATTTGGTTCAATTACCTGAACTATTGTACTAGATAAGAGACTTGGAAATTACTATTTCATTAGTCATTATTTTTTATCCTTTGAATGAAGCAATGGTGTCATTATAAGAGTATTTTCTTTAACATTTTCATAGATGAGTTACTTCATTAGAGGTTCCATAGGAAATATGAGGGGATGACATAGGAGAACACATTCACATAGCATGGGAACAAAAATAAAGGAGTATTATTCTCGATCCATTTTGATCTTGATTATGATGAATTCAATCAGATGAATCAAACATCAAATCTATATTTAGGAGGGCATCTCCCTAGTCCTCACATGTCACATATCTTTCCTTAGCCACACACCGACATTAGGGAGATTCCTGATCCATGTCTACCATCACAATACCAACCTTAATGGCAAGATGGATGGGAAATAAATATAATTAGACCAAGCTTTGGAACTATCCATTGGTCCTCCATTTCTCAACATTATATTCCATCACCCATTGGTGTGCCTCAAATTCCATGAGGTTTATCTCATACAACACTTCTTTGAACAAGAACATCCAATTTCTTATGCCCATATAGAAAAGAGAAAACAACCCATAATTGACTCACTTATTGTCTCTTCCACTCAAGCTACTCATTCTCATACTAGCACACCCAAGATTAAAAATTAGGAAAGTAAAAGTGAAGAAAAAAGGGAAGGTACTCTTTTATCCATGTATCTAGAGTTGTTTTGACTATGCTATTTAACTAACTTTGTGATTGCTTTCTCTTCAAATTTTGGACATGTTTTATGACATTAGCATCATTTTTTTTGTTAGATTACTATCTTTAAGCATAATGGAGGCACAAGGTTTTCATATTTATGTCATTTTGAAATTTCTCATAAATTCTCATTATAATGTTTTATGATGATAATATATATTGTTTAATGATGCATTAAAATAAGATGATAAATGATGTTAAAAGTTTTATCATCCAACTATTTATATTATTGTATTTATATGGAAATCACAATGTGAACTTTTAAACGATATTCAAACCTAGTAAAACAAATCTAGCTTAAAATAAATAAATAATAAGAAATTATTAAAGTTTTGCATCAAAATTTCTTTCCCTTAAATTAATGTTTTTTTATTATCTAAATAAATTTATAGAAAAAGAATGTAGCTACCCTGTAACCCATTGAAGGCTATTGCAAGAAGAGAAGGAGGGTATAGAGGAAATGATTTTTAAAAAAAAGTAAACATAGATGTGCGATATATTAAATTGTCATTTTTCTGATCATATATTATTTTTTCTGATTGATGATGAGTGACCAGGAAGAGATGATTACATCATTTTGTTGTTTGTTTCTATACGATTGTTTAGGTTAAGTTATTTTTAATGTATTTTTTATAGAGCCTCTATTGCAATGGTCTTAAAAAAGTCCAAAGCATAATTTTTTTGGGGACTTATTCCATAGCATTTGGTTGTTTTTTTAATATATATTTAATAACTTAATTTCGAAAGTCATTTTCTGGTTCATTCTCAGAAAAAAAACTTATTTATATTCATTTTTCATTCAATAAAACCAATTTCTTTACTCTTTTATGTTTCACATACATCTCTTTAGCTTTTTAAAATTACTGTTTTCAAATATTGACCAAACCCATGACATGTGTTACGTGTTCTTTGGTTGTCGATTTCATAATACTTACCCATGCACAATCATTTTAGGTTGTTAGTGTAGACTTTCTAAGGTACCTATATTTACTGTACATGTGACAGGTCTTATCTACTTTCATTGATTGTAAAGTGTCGCTTCTTTTTATGAACTGTATTTAAAAAATTGCCGTGTTGATTATAAATATTCATGTTTCTAATATAGAGTTTTAATCCATTGAGGTCGATTCCCATTATTTCACTTATCTCTATGAGATTTGAATGGTTGTTGGTGAAGTATCAAAATTTCGCCCTCAACAAGAGATATATTTGTCAAAAAAAAATCACATCTTCGAGGCATAAATAGTTGTAAAATGATCTCATCAATATGAATATAATCTCATTAGGTTTATTAATAATGCGTTTTACATATAAAATTTTAAAATTCAAAGGAAAACGAGAGGATAAATGGACAAAACGTTTATTTACTAATAATGTGTGCTTGACTATAAGATTTTAGAAATTTAAAGGATTGTTATTGTTAAAAAATTCGTTAATGTTGAAAGTTCTTAAATATACAATAATGATCGAGAATTATTTAGAAATTTAAAGGATTGTTATTGTTAAAAGATTCGTTAATGTTGACAGCTCTAAATTATACAATAATGATCTCAAAAATTGATCCTTTGTACGATCCTTGGTCTGCGCATTATTGCGCATACATCCCATCCTCGGAAACCATGATAAAGTCTCCCCAAAGAACGCCGTGAAAATTTGTAGGCACTATTGCAGATTCACTACAACCGAATGGACAGGGACCACAGAGCCAATCAAATATAGGAATAGAATTGTGGAGGTTTGTCGTTACACCAAAACCTGCAGGTGTTGGTAAACATTACAAGCCAGTTACTAGGATCCCTAAGGTGGAAATTAAGCTAGTGACTAGGATCCCGAGGGTGAAAATTATCGATTTTATAGAGGTGTGGTGATTCTTCCAACACCCCCCCTCAAATGCAACTTGGGGGAATAGAACCTGGGTCCAAGCTCTGATACCATGTTGATAAACATTACAAGCCAGTGACTAGGATCCCCAGGGTGGAAATTATAAATTCTATATAAGTGCAGTGATTCTTCCAACCAAAATAATATCTTATCAATAACATTTTCTGTTAAAGCTTTAAAAATATATAATATTTACTCTTGATCTTCTCTGTGAAAACTTTACGAATAGACACGCAGTCTGGTACTTCACTAAACTTCGCTTTGTTGTAAAAGTGAACAACACATTAAATTGTCGGAAAGCTATGGAACGATACTGCTATTCATATACCTTTGAAACCCTGGTTGAAATGATCCGTAATCACTATAATCTTCTATCTGTTGGCAAAATTGACAAACCATAAAAATTTCAAAATATCTTGTTATCTTCAACAAAAAACAATTCCATAAAGTTACGGATTTTACACCTGGATTTGGTGTACCCCACTTCTAATATGGGTTTCACGTCAATATGTTAACGACTTTGTAAAGAAAGTCGTACGCATGAGATGCTTGCTTACCTCAACCATGCCGAATAGTAAATGAAATTATGATTGGAGTATCTTCACCTGCACAAGCGTTTTTTTAAATAATTGAGGAAGGTTATAATGTTATACAGTATTGTGATAATAATTATTTAAGATTTACTTTAATTATGGATTTATGTGAAAGGGATTAAATCCCTGGTTATTCTAAAATAAATTTGTATTTAAAAGACTGATTTTTTAAGAATTTAGTAGATCTTGGAATTAAAATGAATTAAGCTTGTATAATTATTATTTTATTATTATTAATTTTAATTTTGTTATCATTACTTTAATTTCTGTGTATTTTGATTATCTATAAGTTTATTAAATAATTATAATTATAATTTACTTTAATTTCTTTTTATTTTTATGTAATTTGACTAAGTTAAAATGTTTAACATAACAAGACAAGATAGTACATGATAATATGTCTTCCAAACCATGTCGGAGAGTGCCTCTAAAAACAATAATATGAGAGATTTTTTTTAATCTTTTTAATAATGGTGATTAGAAGTAAATTTATAATATCAAAAGAGTCATATGAATGAGATGTATAATTCTTTTTGGGCTTAACTAGTTGACACATTTTTAGAATAAAAGTAAAATATTTCTTAAATAAAAAATAACTTCTATTACACTAAAAAAACAAAAATATTATAGCACTATAAAACATCAATAGTATCACTTTCATTCTGTTAAGTAGATTATTGTTTGTTGCTTCTATAAGAACTTAGAAAGAGATCATGTAGAATTGACACACACATATAAGAAAACATCTTAAACAAAATATTTTGATATCCATATTAAGTAACATAATTTTATATTAATTTTATATTTTTTTTTTGTAAACTTGGCAGTGCTTCCTCTATTTATATTATTTTTTCAAAAACTTTAACATCTATTTGCTCCAAGTGGCTTACCTGCCCGCAGGAAACCAGATAACCACCTGTCAGCATTAAACCCTGTAAAAATTTAAAGAGGTTTATTGATCCATCTAGCATCATTGTTTTGACTGTCTATACTACTGTTCATAGAAAGCAAATTAAACATATAAATGCATTTCATCAAAAGATTATTTTTTTTGAAATCAAATTAGATCACTACTTCAATTCTCATATGAGGATATTACTGGGGCTGGCACCTTCGCACTGGAGCTTGGCATCTCGCTCCTCTACTCAATTCTCCACTTTAGCTCTTTAAGAGACTATTCAATTCTTCCCAAGGCTAGGTTATTTATGTAGGTCTGTATCTGGCTTGTCGCTATCTCCTTGAGTAATTCCGCTTTGACTGGGTCCTTTTCCTTGTTCTTCTCCTATGCATCTACTCTGTCACCCATCGTTTGCTCTCGATGCAGGGTCATGGCCCATGCCACCACATTCTTCATTACCTAGTACTGTTGTATGGTTATTCTGAATAGGGAATGCCTTCCACGAGAATTCCCTGGATCAAGCACCATGCTTTCCCACAACTCCATGGGGGTTTCTCAATGCTTGATACTATTGTTTAGTTCCCTTTCCCAACTCGCAATTTGGGCTCTAATATCTGGTGGATTCCTTGCCATGTAAGCATCAATAATTCTCTTCATATGTTCACTGCGTGGCTTCCTTCCTCTTTTCCTGGTCGGCCCACTTGTTCCTTCTTTCATCTTAGTTTCTCTCTTTTCTCTCCTAGCAGCCATATTGCTCCCTGTTTTTCTGCAACTATATTCTTTCTAGTGTTCTTTGTTCTTCTCACTGTACTTTCCTTGGTGTGTTAAAATACCTATCACAAAGTCATTGCATTTATCAGAGTTATAAACTTATAATATTGAATCAAAATGGTTTCCCAATTGCTCGTTTTCTTTCCCTTTCCAGGGTTTTCAACCTTCTGACTTTTAGTCAGATTAGGTTTAGAGGCAGTGCATTTTTTGGTAAGGGTTTGGTGTTTTCTTGGGTTTCTTCCCATTTTCCTCCCATGGCAACAGTCTGCGCCCAGCCTTTCTATTTTGGCCATCCTCATGGGTTTCTCCCCGGATGAGGTCGGTTTTTTGTTCCACCTTTCCCATGATCTCCCTGGATTTTCAATAGGTTTCCTCCTGGAGCTAGCACTACTTCCCTCCCTCAAGGTTGTTTGTTTCCTGGTTCACTATAATCCTTGGGATTTTTTAACCCCAGATTTCTTCCATTTTACCTACTGGCTCGCTCCCATCAATTCCTATAGGGTTGGCTCGGGTCATGTTCTGTCAGGGAATACTGCAGGCTTCTACCACAAGATGGCACTCTCCCTTCTTGAGTGCGAGACCCTCCCTCCCAATCTCCCTACCCTAGAAATTCAAATGCACTGCGAAATTAGTTTTACCATTGTTGCGGGAGGTTCTGTTATCCTTTTTTACAGTCTTATGTATGTTCCATTTTAAACTTCCTATTTTCCTACTGAAAATAATTCTGAGCCTAACGGGGATGGGGAGTGTAAGGACTACATACCAACTTGTTGATTTGTTGCCTCCTTCGTCTGTCATCTTCTTCTTCACTCTTTGGCCACCCTCCCTCTCACCAGCTCTTCTCGCCTTTGTCTCTATGTGTTTTGCTATGTTCTTATTTTTGTTAAGTTTTATTCCTCTCTCGGTCTGGTCCCTTGCCTTTAATGTCGCCTGTCTAGCATTATTACCTGCATGAATCCCTACACCCTCCTTTTGGGATGCTTCCCTTCTGTCCTTATTGCCATCTCCTCTCATTAATCTACAATTTCTCCTGGCCGCTCTTGTCGTGTTCCTTCTGTCCTTGTCCTCCCACTTGTTATCATTCTTCTACTCGCCCTCCTACTCTCTACCCTTCCCTCCTCTCTGTCAATCTTTTTTGTCATCGCCCTCGTACTCTCGGGAGTTGTACCTTCTCTTCCCTGCTTCGTCACCTACCAGATTACTTTTCTACTCACTTCATTCTCTGCGTCTGTCCTTTCCCCCACCTGTCCTCTTCCTTCCCCTTCTCGGTTGTGTCTCCTTGGTCTCTCTAGATTTTCTATGATGTTCCCTGATCTGGGGTTCCTCTCTCCTCCTTTTTTTTGTGCGAGGAGTTGCACTAAGTTTTCCATCTTCTCCATCTGGACTAGCTCAGCCTCGCTTGCATCTAGAGTTCTTCCACCATTCCTGCACCCCCAATTTTCCAAGTTGTTTGCTGCTTCGTTACCCTTCCTTCTCACATGGGTGGGAAGGATGTAGGCTACCTATCTTATGAGTTTACTTATCTCTTGCACCAACCAGGTGGTTCTCTAGCTACGGCTGATTTTCTCCACTTGGGTTCCTTGTTGTAGTTGTTTGACTATATAACTACCATTTTCGCATCTCCTTCAACTTGTAGATTTTGGTATTCCTCCCTTATGGCAATTTCCAACTCTTTTTTCAGTGCATGGAGCTCTGCTTCATTATTTGTAGTGTTTCCTTAGTCCATTGCATAGGTTCTGAGTGTCCTTCCACTGTCGTCTCTGAATACTCTTCCAGTCCCTACCTCCCCTGGGTTTCCCTTCACAACCCTGTCAAAATTCAACTTAATAAACCCCTGTTGAGGATTTCCGTAGTGATTGACCTCCTCCACCTCGTTATTTTGGTGTTTCCTTGCTATCTTGTGCATCATACTTGGCTTTAGTTGCAGAAGTGTCATTATTCTTGTTTCTGTTGGGTCAGTTTTCCAAACCTCCTCGTACCACCTCTCTCGGAGAATGATCTCTCTTATATTCTGTATGAATTGGTTCCATATCTCTGTATTTACTCTACCAGCCTCCTTGAAAATTAGGCGGTTCCGCTCTTTCCAGATATTCCACAAAATGAATCCTATCGAGAGTCTCCATGCTCTGTTCAGGATCGTATTCTGGTAAGGTTTATTCCTCCAGTTATCTATCATTGGTTTCATGCTTTTTATATCTTTGTCACTGATTCCAAAAAGTTGTTGACGTTGTCTCCACAGGTTGCTACTAACTTTGCAGGCATTGGTTAAATGCTCCATGGTCTCTTATTGTTCTTTGTAGAGGGTGCATCTTGATGGGCCTTGCGTTCCTTTTCTCCTCAATTGGTCCCATGTTAGTGCTCTCCCGTTGCTCAAGATCTAGGTAAAGAATACTACCTTCGGCCATGTTTTTGTTTATGGATGTCTGTTGTATCCCACTTTTAGATGGTATCCTTCTGCTATTGTGAACATACCTTTGGTTCTATGTCCTCATATTAGAGTGTCCGTCCCTTCTTTGATCTCTAATTTTCTTGTTGCCATTTCCTTTTCATATATTTCCCAGTGGGCTGTTATAGGTGCTTCTGGCTAGTTTTCCTTTTGTTTCCACTTTCTCCGATATCCATCAAATTCTGGGCTCCAGTAGTTTCCTATTGTATCACCCTCATTTAGGCTGGTGAATTGGTGGATCTCTTGGAGTAGCATCTGGTTTTCGAGTTTTTCTCTATGTTGCCACGCTTCTTCCCAGAAATTTTCTTTATCCCCTCTTCTTATTTCCCAGATGCTATACTCCTTGATTAGATCCCTGTTGGCACTTACGAAATTCCATATTGCAGAGCCTTTCTTCTCACTTTGACTTCTTAGCTTTCTTTCTGGAGACCTGGGCATCTCATATTTTCTCTCCCATAGTTTTTTCCACAGGTTGTTCCCTCCCTGTGTCCATCGCCACCACAACTTTGCCCCCATTACCTGGTTCAGGATGTATGGGCCCCTTAGACCTAATCCTCCTTTTAGTGATTTACTTAGCCAACTACAGGATAAAAGCGCCCATTCTTTTATCTTACTCGACCCTTGCCATAGGAATTTTTTAAACATATCTACCATTTTCTAGAAAATTGTTTTAGGTGTGGCTTGGCTGGTAAGTTGATAGATCGGTATGGATTGGAGCACCAATTTTAACAGAATTATGTGGCTCGGGATATTCAGCGCCGTGAATGTCCAGTTTTTCATTCTCCGTTGAATCTTACACGTTAGGATACCCCAATTAGGAGCTCTATTTTTCTTGTCATTTAACAGCATGCCTAAGTACTTAGTAGGGAAATTCCCGACTCTGAATCCCATGGTTCTTGCTAGGAAGGCTTGGGAGGAAGCTTGGGTATTGAAGAAATAAATTTCTGATCTCTCTTTGCTTATCTCTGTCCCAGAGGCCCCTATGAAGTATGTGAGAATTTCCATTATTTTTTTTGCTTCTTTAACTGTTGTCTGTCCATATAGCAAAACATCATCGGTAATTATTGGTGGGTTAGAGGTAGGTGATTTCCCTAAAGTTTTAAGCCCTTCAGTTGTTTTCTGTTAACTTTAGCTTTTATCAATCTTCCTAGTCCATCCACTACAAGGATAAAGAGGATCGGGGATATCAGGTCGCCTTGCTTGAGCACTCTAGATGGATTGAAGGCTTCTATTGGTGATCCGTTTAGTAGTATTGACATAACTGGCGTAGTTATCATTGACATTACCCATTTTATCCACCTGTCATCAAAGTCGTATGCCTTTAGGATTTTTTGGAAGTATCCCCAATTACGTCTGTCATAAGCATCCCTTTGGTTTTTGAATTTTTCAATGAGTGAATTACTTCTTGTGCTACCACTACACCATCTATTATTTTTCTACCTTTAACAAACCCTGTCTGCTCCTGGGATATCAACTCTGGTAATATTGGTTTTAGTCTATTCATCATGATTTTGGCTAGTATTTTGTATATAATGTTGCAAAGTGTTATAGGTCATAATCCTTATGGTTCTTTTGAGTTCTCCATCTTTGGTATCAGGGCTAGGATGTAGCATTCAAGGTCGGATGCATTCTTTTGGTGCATCGAGACTCTTCTACTGTATTCACTATGTCTTGGCTCATGAAGTTCCACGTGGCTTTATAAAATTCTAAAGTGAATCCATCAGGCCCAGGTGCTTTATTCTTTGCCATCTTTTTTATTACCTCCTCCACCTCCGCTTTCATTGTGACCCTTAGGAGAGCTAAGTTCTAATCTCTAGTCACTATTTTAGGGATATGTTGACTAATTTTACCAATTTCATCCTCCCTTCTCATATTGGGTTCTGTCAAGAGCTCTTCAAAATTTTGTACCAACAGATTCTCCAGTTTAGCTTTCTGTGTTAGCTTGCTGCCATGGTGGTCTCTTAGGGATAATATTTTATTTTGCTGTCAATGATGTAGCATTGCCTTATGGAAGAATTTCGTGTTTCTTTCTCCTTCTTTTAGCCATTGGATTCTCTATTTTTGTTTCCATAAGATCTCCTCTGGTTTTCTTCTTTCTTCCAGTTTATTTAGCACCAGTCCTTTTTCTTCTACCAACTCTTCATTTCTTCCTTCATCTATGATTTTCTGTTGTATTCATTTCATCTTTATCTGGAGCATTTCTTGTTCCTTTTTAATGTTTCCAAAGTCTTCTTTGTTCCACTTCTTTATCCTTCCTTTTAAGTCTTTTAATCTGAGTTAGAGGGTGTGCATTTTGTTTCTTCCTTCCATCCTAGTCTCACTCTCCTTCCACCAATTCTTCATTTTATCTCTGAAGGTGGGTTCTCTTAACTAGAATGCCTCAAACCTAAAGGGTCTATTCTGGTTCTGCTGATTCATAGCTATTTCTAACTTAATGGGCCAGTGGTCCAATCCTAAACACAGGAGGATTGTTGCTTCATAGAAGGTATCTTTTGGAATGAAGTTTTCTATTGGTAGGAATCTATCTAGCCTGGATGCTATTTGTCTGCTCCCTCCTCTTCGATTTTTCCACGTATATTTTCCATTTATGGTTGGGATATCTACAATTTTCAGTTCTGCTTGAAGGTCCCTTAACCTCTCCATCTCTAGCTCTTCTCTTTGCAGTCCACCTTTTTTGCTCATCTTTTGATGTTTTCACGTCAAAGTCTCCTGCTATCAACCACAATTTTTCTTCATGAAGGTTTCCTAGTTGCTGAAGTTGGAGGAGAAAGCTTCCTCTTTCCGCTGGTGTATGAGGGTCATCTACTGCCGAAACTAGAAACCATTCTCTATTTCGGATTAACTGGAGCTTCCTCGTGAGTATTATTTTCATGCCTATCCAGTAATAGGTTGTAATTTCTGTAGGGTTCCATAGTATTTCTATGCCTCCCACCCTGCCTTTCGCATCTATGGTCATACATTCATATTTCGGTTTTATCTTGTTTAGGATTTCATCCATTTTCCTTCCTGAGATTTTTGTTTCCTGTAACAACATTAGTTGGGGTTTTTCTTTTCTTAGCTTTTCCGCTAAGTGTCTCTGTTTTCCTTTACTTTTAAGGCCTCTTGTATTCCAGGATGTGATTATCATTGGGATGCTTGGCTTGTCTGGTGGAATACCGCAGATATCAGTACTACTCTCTCGGTGTTCACTAACATTTCTCCCATGATCTCTATTAATTCCTATAGATTTCTCTGACCTCTTTTCTTCTCACCTTTTGCTCTGCTTTGATGGCCTTAAGTATTATCATGTTGAAGGCCTAGTTGTTCTACCATTTCCATCTTTCCCTGTCCCTATTTCGCTTGGCACTGTTGAAAAGTTTCTCTGTATAATATTGTTTTCTCTTCTGGAATAAATATTTCATCCAGGTGTCTCCTTTCATTTAGTTGTTTCCACAATACTTCTTCTTCTGAGCTTATTTCTTCTCCTCTACTTGTGTCAATTTCGATTATTATGTTATCCATCTTCTCCCTTGCTTCCTTTTCATCATTCTCTATTGGTTCACTTTGTGCCTTCCTCCTGGTATGTGATTTTACTTGGCTTGTGCTACTTTCCTTTCCTTTTTCTCCCTGATAGCCCATTGTTTGGGTCTCATTGTTATCTTCTTCTTCTTCTTGTAGGATTTCAAAGCTATATATATTATTTAGCTCGGTTTGTTGTTCTTTCCTTCCTTCACTGGTGTTCTCGCTTGTGTGTCTTCTTTTTCTTTTTACTTCTTGAAACCCTTCCTTGTCTTCTTGATTTTTCTTCTGTTCTTTATTCCTTCACTCCTCTTCTTCTATATTGAGTGGACATTCCTTGAACAAATGTCCATACTCATGACATCTTCTGCATCTGAACGGAATGTGCTCATAGTCAAGGGTTTGTTGCCATACCTCCTCGCGATACTCTAGCTCGATTGTATCTAGAATAGGGTCAGCTATATTCATGTAGACACAAATTCTAGCATATGAGGTGTATTTTCATTTTTTTGTAGTTTCAGCTATTTTAACAAAACTTTCGATTGTGTTTCCTATTCCCTCTAGGATCTCTAGAACCCAGAAGTCCATTGGTAGCTCGAATAACCTCACCCATATCGGGGCTACCAAGAATTTTCCCTTATTGGGGTTATAACATTCTTCCTAGTATCTCATAAACAGTCCAGCATTATAATGAAACTAAGGACCATTTTCAAACACTTTTTCTTTATCTTGCAGGTTCGAGAAGATTACTGTGAAGAAGCCTCTTGGTCCCAACTTTAGCTCGATATGGCCTCGAGGTTGCCATTTCTATTGGATCCATCTGGTGAGGTCCTTTTCCGTTGGCCATACTCCGATGAACTTACAAATTAGTGCATGGTATTGCATGTAGCTTCTATATCGCTCTAGTTTATTCATCGGGATTATAAATCTTGGTTTCTCTGTCACACATGGTAAACACTTGCCTTTTCTGCCTGCCTACCATTGTGCTCCAAGGATAGGTCCTGGTTTTCTTATTTCTTCCGCCTAGTTGCTGATGTTCTGGCCTTCTCCTACCATTGTGTCTCGATAGGAAGGGATCTCTCCCCTCCCCTCCTCCTTTGTCATTTCTTCTGGTTCTTGGTTTCTTTGTCTTTTGGTTGTTGCAGTATTTGGGTTTTCCCCGTGCCACCTAACTCATGGTCGCCTAACCATTAGGGTTGCAGAGCAATTTTTTCATTTTATGTCAATTTTATATAAATATATTTAAAGTAATTTAAAGTGAAATATATTATAATTTCACTTTTTAGTGTAGGAAATAAACAATTTTTTTCCTCTCTCTCATGCACACAAGGATATTCAGAGTTAAATGGATTTAGGCCACTTTAATTATTAATTATAAATATAACTATATTTGTTATTTTTTTTTGCCTAGGTTATGTGAGTAGTGAGATGACAGACATGTCTAACTTATGTCTTGAATAGCCATGACCTAGTGGCATATAAGCTATCAAAATCACCTAGGGATTGCACTTGGCCTAGGTTACACCAAACCTTAGCATGGTTAGATTTTTGACCATGGAGTTTAGAATTACCTTCACATCAACAAATGTCTTTACAAAACACCTAGATCATCTTATCTATGCCTTGTGGGCTAATTATAAATACAATTATTAATTTTATTGTTATTATTTTTAATTTCAATTTTTTTTTAATGTAAATTGATTGAATTAAAATGTTTTATTATAATTATAAAAAAATAATATATTTAATTTATTTTTAAAGGTATTTTATTTTATTTTTATTGTATATAAATTTGACCAAGTCAAAATGTTTAACATGACAATACATTAGAACATTTCTTATATACTAGGCTAAAGAATCCCTCTCGGCACAAGAAAATGTTCACCTTAAAAAAATAACTTCATATTAACTTGATATAGACGGAGAGAAAATTAATAAAGAGTTTTTTGTATCATGGGTATTGAGATCTATAACTTTATCCAATTAGTGATCACTCCCTTTCTCATAAACAACCCTTGTCTATATGCTCCTTTGTCAAGATTTCAATTTCACTATTAAAATAGATCAAATCATGGAGATAGATATTCTTGATTACTTAGATGAGGGTTCCAATATGGTCAGATATGGGGTTCCATGGAAAATCTCCTCTAAATGAATGTTTGGGTTACAGAGGCCCATCTCTATTAGATGTTTATACAATATGTGAGCTAGCATTGGATATGTCATCTCTCTCTATGGGCTAGATTTCTAAGATGCAAGTTATTTCCAATATGTTGGAAGGGAATTTCCCTTATCCTTATTCTTCACTAGCTAGAAATGTGAAGGTTCTACATTCCCTTCAACATTCATTTCCATCCTTCACCACAATATTTTCCCCATTATTTTCTATTTCAAACTTTTCCACTCTCTCCATAGAGGAATCTAAGCCCCTACCAAATTCCTATCTTCTCTTTCCTTCACCTTCTACAATGGGAAGCTTTCTTGGAAGTTGAGCATGTATAGGGGCTATTGCTACCCCTATGAACCATTAGATTCAACACGATTGTTGGAAAATAAAGCCCTAAGGAAAAGAAAAAAATTAGCTAAGTGGAAAGTCTAATAGTGGTGTCTGTAATTAGGGAAAGACATCTATATTAGCAAAATTCACACTATGGAGGAGGCTATTATCGTCCTTCATTTAACTAGAAAGAGGATACCTATGGAAGTTCTTCAAAAATGGATGTAAGAAGATTTTGAGGGATTTTTTGGTTACTCGTCATACTAAATATTGTTGGTAAAAGAGTGGATGGGATGTGTGTCCAAATCATGGGAGGATGCTCCAAAAGTCTTAGCAAGAAGATGGATTTGGGGATCACATGCCTTGCTTCCCAAAAAATGCTATATCGACTTCAATGTCAAGTTGGAAAAATTGGTTTTATAACCAATTTGAGTTGATCTTCCGACTCCCCTACTTATCTTCTAGTTGTAATATCTCTTCAAGGAGATAGGGAACAAGCTTAGTGTTCTTAATGAAGTGAATTTTTCATTCAACCAAAGAGGATATATGGGCATGGAAAGGATTTTGGTTGGGTTGATTATATTAAAAGGCATTGCATTTGTCATCATCATATTAGCTCAAGTTCATGTGCACATGAAACATTTGGATTATGAAGATATTCCTTTTAGGTGTCCACACTTCCCATCATAGTGAAGAGCTGTTTAGTGGTTATACCTGACACAACTTCTTTTTACCATAGTCATATCAGTTTAGTTAGATTTGGGTATGGATTTGAATTTGGATGCTTTAGTCTTGGTGGAAGGCCCAATCTTAGAAAAGCATAGTGATGCTCTGACACCCCCTTTTAAATGTGAGCAAGTTTCTTTCTTCCATTCTCCTAATATGTCGTATTCCCTCTTAATTTGTGGCTCTACGATTTTCTCTTCAATTTCTATTATACTTTGTGGCATTTTCATGTAAATATATTCCTATTCCATTCCCCTCTCCTCTCTCAGTTTCTCCTATAGCCCCCTGTCCTTTATAAGGGTTTGACCCATCCTTGCCTCTATCCTCTTCCCCCTCTAGTAAATTACTCTAAGGTTTCCTCCCTACCTAGGTTGGTAATTTAAATTTATAATCTTCACTCAAAATAAAAGAAACACCCTATCCTTAGAGTTTTATCATTTTGATGATTTTTTACTTTCCTCGTCACTTTAGAGTGATATGGGCATGTTTGGGATCCTAATTTGAATCCCACTTCTAGGGGTATTATATCCTTTCTTTCCACTTCCTAACATTAGATCAATTTGGAAATATGTCAACGTAAATAGATTTTTTTTTTTGTCTCTTAAGGCATCAACCCATGCTATGGTTTCCCTATGAAAATTCTATTTCTGAATTATCAAGGTTTGGCTAGTCATGGTATATAATTTTCCATAAATAGGATGGTGGAGTCTCTCTACCCACGAGTTCTCTTTCTCTAATAAACATTGATGGAAGGTGAGAAAGATGTAAATATCCAAAAAGGCACCTTTCCTTCTTGGGACTTCATGTCATACAAAGCCATTGGCGGTTTGGGAAGTCTCACTTTAGGATGGAAATCTAATGCCTTGGACATTTTGAATTCTTGGTCAATCATGTGCTATTTGGCTTAGAGTTCTATTCAAAGGATTTGGGCATGCCTACTCAAAGCCACAATTTGTACTGAAATTATTTGGACAAGAAGGAATTTTGGGATAATACATTCAAGAATATGTTCGCATTAGTCCCAAAATTCCTTCATGTCCAAATAATTATATGTACAAGGACTAATGAAAACATTGGTACAATGACTTGACGTGACCCCTACTAGCCATGACAGGCATTTCATTAAGAATATTACAAGCATGTAATCTATAGGTCATAACCATAGATCTGAGCATAGGAATCTAATACTTACCTGGGAATCATCAAGAAGAATTGATGCTTTATCAAAATAACGGCGTTATCATCTATTTTATCATATATTCATTCACATTTCTTGTACTAATCAAATCATGATGAGAGCCATAACCAATTTTTTTTTATGAACAATGCTTATTACCAACATATATCCAACAAAATAACAACAATAGAACAACTGTAAAAAAACAAATATTAACAAGTACATTTACACATGAAATCCCAAAGGAAAATGAGTTCTTATTAATGTATGCATAAGGAAACCAAGCTAGGGACCTTCATGAACCACCCAACCATAGATTAGGTTGAACCAAATCTTTCTTTCATCCAATCAACTCCATTCCATATTCCAGGTGTTAGGTCCCTATAATACTAGTGTATTCCTTATTATTATTGTCATTATAGCCCCTTATTTTTATTGGTGTGCCCATGTTGTCCCCATATTGTTATTATTGTGCCCCATAGAAGCCCACTATTGTTATTGTTGTATCCTGACATTATTATTATTATGTTGGCTCTGATTATATTGTGACCTATTAGACACCTATATATAGAAATGAGGTCTTATCATTTGTATCATCCAAGAATTGTTCATTTATGTAATGTAGAGGATGTTTCCCCCTCGAAGAGGCTACTTTTGAAGTCGTTGATCTATCTCATTCTTCTATTTTATGAGGCGTTGCATAAAAATTGGTATCAGAGCTTTGTATTTTAGTGTTTCACTGATTCAAACAGGTCATCGTGGAATTTTCTCTATAAGCTCTTTTCTATGAAGCTTCAAAAGATAAAATTAAGATACATTTGATTTGAAGTCGTGATGAACCTCAGGACCAAATTTCATATCTTGAATCACTATATTTTTAGAGATACGAACTAAGGAAGTTAGATTTTTTGTAGGCTCTTGAATTCGATCTCAAACATGTCCTAAGGTCAAAAAAATGGCATGTGACACTTCGTACAAGTTCCCTCTACTGAACTAGTCTATAATCAGGTCATCGTGGGATATTTGACATAACTCTTTCTTGGAGAATCCAATCTGCATAAGACTTGTGGGGTTCGAAATAAGATGTAGAGGGCTATCATAGGATTAAATTTTAGACCTTGGATATCTTAAATTACAGATATGCAATAAATTCAATATCGAGTTCCTACAAAGAGAAAAAAAGTGTGTAGTCTTTTTAAAAAAAATTGCATAATTTTTTGAAAATTTTGTTTGAAGTGATTCAAAGGGCACAATGAAGCATATTTATTATTAATTGATTCTCTGAAGAAAGAAAATGGAAACACCTAGTAAGAAACTTGAAAGATCTAGCATGACTCATGAAGAGGAGGAAGAAATGCAACATTATATATCAAAATTACGAGACCAAGTGCAACAAATTCACTATCACAAAAAGTTACAAAAGCTAAGATGGATGGTTTAAGGAAATGCGTGGAAGCTAAGTTGAATGGTGTGGAAGCTAATATGAATGGTGTGGAATCTAATATGGATGGTTTAGAAGTAAACATTTAAGATTTAAAGAAAGAGATGGAAGGTTTGAAAGGAGGTTTGGCAAAGTTTCAAGAAATGCTTCATAATGGCTAAAAGGTAGTAGAGGAAACTCATGATGAGTACAAAAGAAATGTTACTCATGATTTTATAGACTCTAATGTTGGACTGAAGACCCACCATGTTCCAAATATTGATATGAGGAAGTTTGATGGCAAGGATCTTGTAACACGGATACTAGAGATGGAGTACTATTTCGATCTCCATAATTTGCAAAACACACAAAAGGTATGCATTACGATTTTATATTTGGAACCCAGTCAGTTTGTATGGTATCGATGGATTTTCTCTCATAAACAAATTGTCACTTGGACAATTTTTATGGAAGAAATGATAGCACTTTATGAGGATACAAAAAGAAACACCTTTTTTAGCCAATTGATAAATCTCAAACAAAAGGGTTCAATGGTGGAGCACATTGAGGACTTCTAAAAATTGAATATAAGGGTAAAACATATTCCAGAGGAGCATAGGATTGATGTGTTCATATGGACTTTAAAGGATAACATCCAACATGAGGTTCACTTTTGGGAACCTGATTCATTAGAGAAGGCTTTAAGGTTGGTAAGAAAAATTGAAAGAAAAATTATGACAACAAGGAAGCCTACAAATCACAACTATAAATATGGTAGTGTTGTTTCCCCTAGTCTTCCACAACCTACAAGATTGACTCCACAAAAATTGGAAGAAAAAAGAGCAAAAGGGATTTTTTATAGTTGTGATATAAAATACACGAAAGGTCACAAGTGCGTTGAGAAGAAACAATTTTACATAGGTTGTGAAGAGGAAGAACAAAGGAAGAAGAAACATCAAAAGAAGAGGATACACACCAGGAAAAAACCCTAGAGAAAAAAGAAATGAATCCGACCATATATTATAATGTATTGGCCAGAATTACCACTCCTCAAACAATCAATCTAAAAGGACATATCAAGAAAAGAAGGTAATAGTGTTGATTGATTTGAGCAATACCCATAGTTTTATTCACTGTAAGATAGCGAAGGATATTAATTGCTTCCTATATCCAACACCAGAGTGTTAAGTGATGGTCGCAAATGGAGGAACCGTAAATTTCTCTGGAAAGTGACATAATATCAAGTTATCCATGGGAGAATATGTGTTGAATAGTCCAATGTTTTCCATTCCAATGGGTGGTGTTGATGTTGTACTAGGAGTCCAATGGCTACAATCTTTGGGTACAATAGCTTTTAATTTTCAATAACTTTTCTTGATTTTTTTTTTTTAGAAGGAAAGGATGTTGAATTAAGGGGTATCACAGGGAAAATAGGAAAGATAATCAGATCTAACGACATGCCAAAGCTTCTAAATAAATAAAAAACTGACAGAATTTCACAATTATGTTCGCTAAAGGTTCCCACATCAAAACCGTCTATTTCTCCAGATCTGCAAAAAGTCTTGGATAATCATTTCATGGTATTTGAGATTCCCAAAGGCCTCCCACCTATTCATGATCATGATCATGCTATTCATTTGATTCCAGGAAGTGTTCCTCCAAACATCAAGCCTTACAGATATCCCTATGCCCAAAAGAGTGAAATTGAACATATGGTTACAAAAATGCTAGAGGATGGTATAATTCAACCTAGTCAAAGTTCTTTCTCTGCTCCAGTAGTATTGGTGCAAAAGAAGGATGGATCATGGCTCATGTAGGGAGCTCAACAAGCTCACTATTAAAGATAAATTTACCATTCCTGACATTGATGAATTATTGGATGAATTGCATGGAACAATTTACTTCACCAAGTTGGAACTTCATTCAGGATATTATAAAATTAGAATGAAGACTGAAGACATTTTGAAAAAAACATTTAGAAATCATGAGGGTCATTGTGAATTTTTGTTCATTCCTTTTGGCCTTACCAATGCACCTTCTACATTTCAATGTTTGATGAATTCCATTTTCAAACCCTTCCTTAGAAAATTTAGCTTAGTATTTTTTAATGATATACTAATCTACAACAAGTCTTGGAAGGATCATGTTAAACACATTGATAAAGTGCTCAAACTATTGGAAAATAAGCAAATATATGCAAAACTCTAAATGTTTCTTGGGAGTACAAGAGGTGGAATATTTAGGTCATATTGTACCTCATGAAGGTGTTAAGGCAGACTCTAAAAAAATTAATGTTATTAAAAAATGGAAAATCCCCACATCCCTAAAGCATCCATGAGGATTTCTCGGGGTTGATAGGGTATTATCGCAAGTTTTTTAATAATTATGGGAGGATAGAAACACCTCTAACAACATTAATGAAGAAATATTCATTTTCTTGGACTCCAGAAGCAACAAAAGCCTTGGAACATCTTAAAGAGGCAATGTGCCAAACACCAGTCTTATCTATGCCAGACTTCACAAAATCCTTTATTGTGGCACGTGATGCCTCAGGAAATGGAATTAGTGTTGTTTTATTGCAATAAGAAATACCCAATTCTTTTGAAAGGCATCCAATCAAAGGAAGTATTTACACAAAGATATTTATGAGAAGGAAATGTTTGCAATACTACATGCACTTAAAAAATGACGACCTTACCTAATGGGAACACACTTCAAGGTAAAAACAGATCATGATAGTCTTAAATACATTTTAGAATAAATATTGTCTTCATAAGAGCAACAAAAATGGGTCACAAAGATTTTGGGTTATGAATTTGAAATCGCCTACAAAAAAGGGAAGCAAAATGTTGTTGCAGATGCATTCTCGAGAAAGGGTGAGGATGTTGAAGCACAGGATGAATGAAAGAATGATGAAAAAGTGTGGGAAATAACTCAGAAGTTGCAGCAAGATCCCAGTATATCTGATACATTTAGCTAGAAAAATGATTCGTTGTGGTACAAACATCACTTATACCTCTGTAGGAATTCCCAACTCAAACAAAATATTCTTATGGAAATGCACAACTATCCCTTAGGAGGGCATTCAGGATTTTTAAAAAATTACCACATGTTTAAGAACGAATTTTTTTGGAATGGCCTTAAATCTGATATTCGAAAGTTTGTGGTGGAACGTTTGGTTTTCCAACAAAATAAAGTTGATACAATTAAGACCCATCTATATTACAACCTTTATCCATTCCAAGTCAATATTGGGAGGAGGTTTCCATGGATTTTATCATAGGTTTACCCAGGTTTGAAGGAAAGAGTGTGATCATGGTGGTAGTTGATAGACTTACCAAGTATGCACACTTTTGTGCATTATCTCATCCATTTAAATCCAGTATAGTTGCTACTGCATTTATGGAAACAATTCAAAACCTACATGGAAACCCAAATATTATTGTAGGCGACAAAGATCCTATTTTCACTAGAAATTTTTGGAAAAAAATATTTTCTTGTCTGAGTACTCAGTTAGCTCATAGCTCTTCTTATCATCCTCAATCTGATGGGAAAACTGAGATAGTGAAAAAATGTTTGGAAGGATACCGTCGTTGCTTTGTATATGATAAACAAACACAATGTTTCAAATGGTTTCCTCTAGCTGAATGGTGGTATAATACTTCCTTCCATACTGCAGCAAAAATGACCCCATTCATGGCACTTTATGGATATCATCCGGCATCCATCACATCATATTTAAGAGAAATTCTAAGGTTCAAGAAGTGGAATATCACATCGAGCATCAAAAAAAAGTTCTCCAACTCTTAAAGGATAACTTGACTTTAGTGTAGAATAGAATGAAACAACAAACAAATCAACATCACAGTGAAAGAAATTTTGATGTAGGTGACTCGGTATTTCTTCGACTACAGCCATACAAACAAATGTCCCTCAAGCAAGCTAATAAGGATAATAAATTATCACCAAAGTATAATGGTGCATACAAGATGTTGCAAAATATGGGTACTATGGAATACAAATTGGAACTTCCTGCATCGTCCCGAGTGCACCCAATTTTCCATGTTTCATGCTTAAATAAATTTATACATGACAAGCTCTCAGTTCAAACAATATTTCCAGAACTTGATGAGGAAGGAAAACTCATATTGGAACCTAAAGCAGTCACTGAAGCAAGAACTTGACAGCTACGAAATTGATCAATTTCAGAGTATCTCATCAAGTGGAAGAACTTACCCACTAAAGATTCCACATGGGAGGATGAGAATTTTATATAGAAGCATCTATAACTACTCAAGCATTGAGGAGAACACTTTTTTCAAGGAGAAGGGCATGTTAGGTACCTATAATACTAGTGTATTCCTTTATTATTATTGTCACTGTAGCCCCTTATTATTATTGTTGGGCCCATGTTGTCCCCATATTGTTATTATTGTCCCCCATAGAAGCCCACTATTGTTATTGTTGTGCCCTTTCATTATTATTTTTATGTCGACTCCAATTATATTGTAACCCCTTAGACTTCTATATATACAAAGGAGGTCTTGTCATTTGTATCATCAAAGGATTTCTCATTTGTGCAATGTAAAAGAGGTTTCCCCCTCGAAGAGGTTACTTTTTAAGTCATTGATCTATCTCATTCTTCTATTTTGTGAGCTAGTTGCATAACGCCAAGCATGAAGGGGGACTCAAAATACAATAAATCAAGGATTCCTTAGACTTTACCGTATATCCACCAAGCGATTCCTAGGCTCAAAACCCTCATCAATACAACTGGGCTTTACCGTAATCCCAGTGGATCACTAGGCCCTAGACAAGAATGGATTCCTCCATATATATCCACCTAAACAATCAAGAACTTGTCCATCTCCACCTCTCGGCTTTACCGTGTATCTCGCTATTACTGGTTACGAGATTTATAGGCTTACTAGGTCTCCACCCTCTATGATTTACTGTGTATCCCACCATTACTGGTCGAGGGATTCCTAGGCCAAATCAATGGTATTCACAACCATGATTTACCATATATCCCACCAACAGATTAATAGGCCTTGTGATTAATCCTAAGACCACCCTAATCATCTTTGAATCCATCCAAAAATTTGGCTCAACCAAAGCAAGAGGGCCCCATCATAGCATGGCTTTTTGGAAATGGAAAGGAAAGGTTGAACACCAATTTCACACCTAGTGAGGCCCATGCCAATGACAACAAGAGAATAAAAAACACACATGCATGTACCATGCATGCCAAAACTAGTAAGGAAATCATACATGTAACTCAATATCCATAAGTAATTAAAAAGTATCCGATGAATTCCTTCTCTTCCTTGCTTGATCCTTGCTTCCTCTTTATTTCTTACCCTTCCTTTGTCATATTTCCTCTGATGCTAAAGTGCTCCAACAAAACTCCAAGAGTCTAAGAGTATGATAGAGTAGAGAGAATAGAGAGAGCTCCAAAAATGAACTAAAAAAAGGTTGTGAATTGATTCTCAGAAGCCTTTTTATTAATGAGGCCTCTTTTTTCTTCATTTTCCATTATTTTTCTTCATTTTCCTCCTCACATGTAGCCTATGACCTTTCACCTTCCTTTTCTGCTAATTTCCACTATTTTCATAAATAAAATTCAAATTAATTCCACTTTGCATTTCCAAAGCATTTGCCAATTTCCTTAGCCATAATAAACCAAATGAACTCCCACATTAGGATTTTTTGCCCAATATTCAGCCTGGAAGAAGTGTCCCATGACCTTGGTTATTGTTTTTCTTTATTAAATTTATTACATAATTTTTTCACCAATGTTGTTACAAAACCCTCCCCTTGGGGGAACACCACCCTCAGTGTTCAATGATACCTATAACCAACAAGACTGCTATAAGAAAAACATATTTCCCATGGAGCTTTATAACTTAGCTCGATGCAGTATTTACAATGATCATCCTGCTGAGAAGAAAACTAGTATGAGGAACATAGCAACATGATAACCATACCAGTTATTGGAGGCTTATAACACAACTCATGGTGGTATTTACATCCATATACATATATACATATAACAAAACATCACACCAATTTTTTTGCAAAAACATATGCTCAACTAGCAAATAAATAAGGATACATAACACAAATATGATCAACCATTTCCCATGTAGCTTCATCAGGCCTCAAGTGCCTCCATTTCACTTTAGCCTACTTGATTGCTTGATTCCATAGCATGATCATCTTTCTCTGCAAAGTACACTAAGATCCCAGCTGGAATTTTCCTTCTAGCTCCACCTGCAATACGGACTATTCAATCACATGATCAACATCTTTAACATACTTCTTAAGCAATGACACATGTAAAACATCATGGACTATAAATATCAAAAGAAGTGAAAGTGGATAGGTTATTGGTCTAATTCTTTCAATAATCTTGAAAGGTCAAGAAAATTGAGGTGCCAACTTTTCCATGATCCAATCCTCAAGGAGCTCTTCTTAGGATTTATGCACAAGTATACGTATTCCCCAACCTGAAACTCCTTAAACATTCTATTCCGATATGCATAAAATTTTTTTTTGCCCTATGCTTCCATCAAATTCTTTTTTATTACTTTCATTTCCAGCTCCATCTCTACAAACATATCTGGTCCTATCAACACCTTGTTCACTGGATCACTCCAACTGATGGGAGTATTACAACTCTGCCCATAGATTTCCTTAAACAGACTCATCCTGAGTGACTCCTAATACCCATTTTTGTAAGAAAACTTAGCGAATGTAAGGTAATCCTCCCATATCCTTTGTTGTTAACCCTCTTTGTCTATCCATCTATCTGCAGATGATAAGTTGTGTTGAAGGCCAACTTTGTCCCAAAACCTACAAACAACTCCTTTTAAAACTCAAAAGTGAACTTAGCATCCCTATTTGACATAATCTTCACTGGAAAGAAGTGTCCTACCTTTGTCAACCTATCTGCCAAAACCTTGATGGAATCATTCTATCTAGATTTCCTGGTAAAAACTATGATGAAATCCATGGAAATGACCTCCCATTCTCACTCTGGAATCGGAATCGGATGTAGTAATCCATCTAGGTGCTTACATTATTCTTTTACCTATTAATAATCTAATCATCTAGCCATAAACTATGTCACTTCTTTCTTCAGATTCGACCAATAATAAAACTTCCTCATTGTTGTTAATGTCTTCTAGTATCGTGGGTGCCCTGAATACAATTTCATATGGAATTCTCGCAAGATAGTCTTTTTTATCTCACTTTCATTTGACACATATATCTTGTACCTAAATATAACCAAACCATCTATTGTGAGATGATAGTCCATAACCTAATCACTAATTAAACAGAAACATGGCTAATCATATAAGATAGAAGTACCATATATGTGAATTTTTGCTCATTTGACTAATGACATAGATCAACTCCTTTCTTCAGATCAAATTATCTTCCAGGTATACAAAAGTGCATCAACAAAGGAAAGTAGTCTAATATTTAAAAGAAACGATCATGTTCCATAATTTTTCCAAAGCATTCACAAGCTTACGATAGTGCATTCTTTGCAAATGTTTTTGATAAAATTCTAGACCTTTCTATAAATGCATGAAAAGGGTATAAATACTATTCTAACTAATGTCCGAAAATAGATTTTACAAAAATTTTAGGAGGTTTGAAACAACCTTCCTCCTAACTATTTAACTAACTCTAAAAATAAATACTGGCTTGATGAGAAGAGGCTATGATCATGATTTTCTATCTACCAGCTTGTCCTTTAAATCACATATATCGATCATCGATTTGACTTGAGGAGGTGCCAAAAACTGTGTTCTGACTTGTCCCGTGAAAATTGCATCTGTGAGAGGTGGTAATATCCATTGAGTTGAATGGAGAGAGCAGTTAAAGGTCATGATTTAACTGTGTCTTGACGAGGTATTTCCAATGAAACTCCCAATCAGTCTTTGCTAATTTTGTGATTTCTTCCCTTTGAGTTTTCACTCTTTCCTTCCATCTGTTATGCAAGACATTTAGATCGGCAGTTCTTTTGGGTTTCCTTATTTCATGAAGTTGGTGGAAAACAAAGTATGGTTTACCACCTTTACTATATTCTTTGACACCCCGACCACTCTTGCCACTACTAGTTCGGCTTGTTTGATCCTTACATCCCAATCTGTGAAAAGAATGTCCTTGTGTGTCTCCTCGATCTCAGGAAGATTGGCTTTTCTACACTCTTCCATTTCTTGCCATTCGATGAACTCTGAGATTCTTGTGTTTATATTAGTAAACTCAGTTCTCAAGTCAATCACTTTATCCATTAACTGGTCAGTAGTGATCAGATAAGGAGCAATATGTGATAACTTTTGGGAAAATTGTTCTTGTTGTTTTAATAGGAGAAAATTGAGCTCTAGTGCCTCTTTGATGAATTTCGTGATAGTAGGAACATCCTTATATCTTTCCATGGCTTGCTGCAAGTCTTGGAGTTGCATGTTTTTGGTTGATACGTTTGCTTCATGGCTTATTTTCATCACCTCCATGCTCTGTTGCAATTGGGTCAACTGCTTAGCGAGCTTCCTGATCACACTTTCCCTCTCTGTCTCGTGCTGTTGCTCAAGTTGTGCAATATTCTCTTCATTTTCCTTCAACAAAACATATATTTTGGTAGCTTTGTCCATGGTGGAAATCACATACACTCCTGTAAACTGTGACAATCTAGTCAATTTTTCAGCTCGGTTGGGAGGGATGTCCTCCAAATTATGCCCATTGACTCATTTCCAGGTGGGAGTTCGGGTGTTTTTATCCTTCTCCTTTTCATCTATCTCCTTATTACAACCTTTCACAGTGGGCTGTAGAAAACATCAAGAGGAGGGATTTCAGCCACCTTCAAGACAATTTCCAATGTGGGCAGAGCGGGGATTATTTCAATCTATTAAGACATCCTCGCTTGCTCATCCATCGATTCAGACTCTGTGTTCTTCTGAACATGCAGAGGAGTTTGATACTCCGTAGTTTCTTTGGCATTTGTTGTCTTGGGAGTGCCTTGTAGTTTCTTATTGAATTGAACCCACTTCTGCTCAAAACTGCTTCTTTTGATCTCTAAACCAATATCTTTGGGTGGGTTATACATACCCTGCTTTTCAGCTGATTTCTTGTTGGATTTTGCAGTAGTCTCGATATCTTGGGCTTTCTCTATATTCAGTGCTTTCCCTGTCTCTACATGAGACTGTATGCAAGAATTAGGTCCCTCGCTATTGGCAGTCACACTGTGGGGTAGGCTTGTCCTCGATTTTCAACAAATGTAGTGGGATTACCTCAAGCCTTTTGTTTCTGAATAACTGAAAGCTCTCAAAATCTCCAGGACTTAGATTTGTCCTTGCCCATTCGAATGATTGTTCGAAGGATTGAGCCTACTGTAAAAGGTCTTCAAAATTATTAGCCTCATGTTTAAAAGGCTTGATCTTTACTATAGTGGTGATGTTATATTCTTTCTTTCCTGGATCAAATTTCCTTTTGGGCAAAGTATGGAGCCTAATATTTTCTAGGCTTACTGACTCCTTTACCGCATGATTAAAATTTTCTATTGAAAAGGAACTGCACCTAATAGGAAAGATGACCATAATAATTTCTTGCTTTCTTTCAGAACTTCAGTCAAGCCTTTTCCCATGGTCTATTGGGATATTTCTCTTGCTAACAATTTATCAGAGATGTACAAAGGGAGGACATGTGGGTCTACCGTGCTACCAAAAACCCTAATGTAGGTGAACCATTCTTCAACAAAATATTTTCCGACAGCCAAAGGGTTGGTAGCAGATTCTTGGAAAAACCTCGAGGCTTTCTTATTGAAAATTAATTGATGCAATGACAAAATAACAACATGGAATATTTTATAGAAATGGGGTATATAATGGGATTCCCAAATCTTCTTATTGCTGAGATGGATAAAGTAAGGGTCCTGCAAGGTCCATTTCCAACCCATGATTGGAAATTTAGTGCAGAAATAGACGGCATCGATAATGTAGGCACTAAAATAGAATGCAAGAAGGTTCTCTAGAGAAGAGGATCTCTTCTATCAATATTCGGTGATGACGATGGATAGGTTATCAAATAGGATGGTGGCCCAATTCATAATGTGGGAATTAACATAGGCATTAATCAGAGGAATCCATTCTATGGAAAGCTTAGCATTATTAGGTAACCTGTATAATCTACATAACATAGTAGTTACATAGTTGTAGGGGTTTGCCAAAGAGGCTACAGGATACATACCCATTTTGTCAAATTTGAACTTGTTCTACAGTACTTTCCATCCCTGGATCATTTTGAGGAGTTCTTTATTCTTCTTTGCGAAGTTGGCCACCCATGAGTTCCATTCTCAAGTCCTTGAATTGCCTGTATTCAATGGTGAGTTTTTCCACCACCCACCAAATCATAACAATGTATGGGAGGATTTTTTATATCGCTCCTATTCTATGAAGAAAAGAACAGGCAACATCCTCAAATTCAAGTCCCGAAGGTCTTATTGAGTCAATCGTCACTTTTGTGACAGTTATCTAGGGACGCTCATCCTCAAGCCTATTCTATATGACCTCCCAAGCTGTTGCTTCCCCATCGGTGTTGCAGACTTTATCAGAGAATATATGAGACATTTATGTTAGCTTAGATTCTGTAATGCTTTGTTTTTTCTATTTCTGCATCACCTTCCGCAATGACATATCTTTTGTAGCTTGCCTGAAATGGATGAGATATATGAATGCATACAATATTGGGAAATTAAGGTTGAAATCTTTGTGAAATGACTTTGAATCTTGGGAGGATTTCAAATGAGATACTCAGTGTTAACTAGCCATAACTTGGAAAATCATTACCTCTCCTCGGGCTGATAAACATTAATTACCCTGTCAAACCATTCATTATTATGTTAAAACACAATTACTTCCCATGCTTGCTGCTTTATTCGAGTATCGTTGTATTTGACATGATGTTATATAGCGTTGCCCACTTATAATGTGAAATGCGATTGCGAATATCGCAATATCGCATTTCACAAATAGTTAACGGATGACATAGTTGAAGGTCTTATTTACTTGCGACTCCTACGAAATGCAATTGTGATTTCTTAATGGGTTTTGATCAGTGTGTCGTAATGGGATTTTATTGCATATCGCAATTTCTTTAAGGTGTTTATGATCATCAAATGGAAAAATACGATTTGTGATTTGCGATGAGGATTCTAAACTTGGGTCATTCTAAGAGTTTTCAAGGCAATTTATTAGAGTTAGGATTTACTTTCTTAGAGACTAAAAAAATTAAAAAGGGTCCCCATTTATATGTCTAACATTAGCTATTACTATATATAAATGGTGGGGGGGGGTTGTTGTTTCATATTACAACAATTGGCGATTCACTTGGGAGAACTAGTTATCTCTGATTGGTTTTCTGGAATGTCTAAAAATTTCAAAGTAAGAAGAGTTATAAGAATAATAATTACATGAGTTATAAAGTAAACAACATTTCTCTAGAATCATAATCACTTACCCAGTCTACTTATTCAACTACTTTACGTTTTGTAGTGATAAAATATAAATGCATTCACTAGTCAAAATTAAGATTTAAAGAGATATAGTAGGTGTCTTTATACATATTAGTATTTTTTTTTTACTCATTTATCATAGATAGAGCCTCTGCTGCCAACAGGCATTCATAGCCTCAACAGGTTTATCTTTTAACCAACAATGATTCATTGTCCCATCTGAAGCAATATTCAAAATTCAAAATGATATTCACTTGCTTCCAATCTCATTTGGATCTTCTACTTTTTCCTTTTATATAACCCTTTTCTTATTAGTTTCCTAAAAGACATTGTCTAGGCGTGGTAACCTAACAATGACAATGCCACTCACTGGCTGTAACTAAAATGAAAAGGCTAGCTGTTGATGATACCCCTTGTCCTTTGAACGATTAGATCATTGGCTATTACCCTATTTTGGTATGCAGTCTGGTAATATCAATTTAATTATTTCCCTATGATCATGGTAAACAAGCTCGTAATGAGACTTATTATCTTCAAATTATTTTATATTTTAGAATTACACTATGAAAAAAAAGAAAATTTTATCAGATGGGGTGAATCATTGGCTCATTTAAGATTTTTGGATCATAATGATAGAGTTTTAAGATATTGATCTGCAGAAAGTCCTTTCTAGGTTAAAGATTTTTTTCTTGGCTGATAACAACAAATATATACTTTCTAAAGGTAAGATTTTGTTCATAGAATAAATGTTTTAGCAAGATTGAGTTTTTCCAAAGAAACCAGGCTTACTTTTATACTCAAATGTCCTAATTATTTCTTTAACTTTTCCTACTTATAAAAGCGAAAAATAAAAAATATTATCGAAGATTTTATTTTGAAAAACTAAAAGTGATTACTACTTAACATTTATTTTCCTAAGAATTTTAAAGGGGATATGATACAAAATTAGAAGAGGTTATCTTCTAGGAAAAGTATTTCTTTAGAATTTTCCCATTAACAGGCAAGGAATATGTCCTTCTAGATAAGTCTTGTAAAAGAAATGTTAACTGACCAATTTTCTCAATGACTTGGAAAGGGCCATGCCATAGTCTTTGAAATTTGGTATGTTTACCTTTTTCCTCATGTGCTTTATCCCATTTTAAAACTAGATCTCCTACTTCAAAAGTTTTATGACTGGAAGAGGTTGTATCAAAAGAGGCTTTGACTAATTGCTGATGATGGAAGTGGTTTTCTTTAGCCTTTTCTCGGTCTTCCTCGAGTTTAAGAATCTGGAACTGTCTTTCTTGGAGAGAGGAGGAAGGGATTTCATCGATGAATTGCACTAGGGAGAGAGATGGAATTGCTATGTTTGTGGGGAAAACAACTTATTTTCCATAAACTAAAGCAAAAGGAGAAGAACCGATGGAGGCCTTCTGTATAATTGTGTCTGCCCAAAGAGAAAATGTCAATGCTTTGTGTCAATTCATATGATTTTGGTCAATAGTCCTTTTGATGATTTTGATGAGGTTTTTGTTTGTCGATTCTTCTAACCTATTACCTTGTGGATAATAGTTGGTTGAATACTTTAATTTAAAACCTCTCTTTAAAGCAAATTCTACCATTGTATTTCCAGAGAAACAAGATACATTGTCAAACATTAAAGCTATGTATAAGCCAAACCTGGTAATTATATACTGATCAATGAAGTCCATAATGCTTTATGTATTAGCTATCTTCAGGGAGATAGCTTCTGAAGATAACTTCCACCCATTTTGTAAAATAATCAGTAGTTCTAAGGATGTATTTGTGTTGCTTGGAAGAGTTAGGAACAATCTCACCAATTATATCTAGTCCCCATTGTTCGAATGGTTGTTGGATGTTCACTGGTTGCAAAGGGAATGCTGGCTTCTTTTCTCTTCCAGCTACAGTTTGACATATTTTATGTTTTCTTGCATATTCATGCACATCCTTGAATAGTGTTGGCCAATAATAACCCACATGGAATATTTTTTGAGCTGTGGTTTCTTCTCCAAAATGTCCTCCAGCTGGACCATCATGTAATTCTTGCATGACCTTTTCAGCTTTAAGTTTTTCTAGGCATCCTAAAAATACTGAATCACAATTTTTTCTAAACAATACATCATTGATTAATTCATAATGATTTGATTTCAACCTTAAAGCACGTTTTGTTTTATAATTGAGATGCATAGGGGCATATCCATTCTTCAGATAAAACTTCAAATCAATGTATTGCGATTGTGCATCATTGAGGCTTGTGTCTGATATCTGCACTTCATTACCTTGGTCTTCTTCTGCTAATAGGTGGGAATCTCCAATTAACATCCTGCAAAAATCTTGGCCCCTAAATATTTTAGATGGCTCGATTTCTACATCTTACACTTAAAGTGCAGTAACCGAGTTGGCTCTTTTGTCTCTCACTTATCTTTGAATAAATAATTGCCTTATTGCAGGGTAAGGTATTACTATTTTTGTATGGGTTTTAAGTAGAAGTATGAAATGTTTCAGAGTTTTAAAAATAGAAAAAGTTTGTTTCTCAACAGTTGAATAATTTAACTTGACACCTTGCAAGTTAGAACTAAAAAAAAGAGATGGTTGCCTCGATATTTTGATCATTTAGCTGTGTTAAAACAATTGCAGATGATGTATCAGATGAAAAAGTGTACAACACAAAAGGTTTGAGAAAGTCAGGCATTGTTAAAGAAGGATAAATGGTAATGGTTTTTTTAATCAACTCAAATTATTCTCTTTCATTTTTACCCCACTTGAAGATTGCGTTATTTTTTATAATTGCTTGAAGGGGTGGGACAATCTGTGAGAAATATGGAACAAATAACTTTACAAAATTAATTTGGCCTAGGAATGATTGCATGGATTTTTTGTTATGTGGGAGAGGAATTTTTTCAATCACTTGGACTCTATCAAGATCAATGCAAGTCCCTTTCTTGGATACTATAAATCCAAGGAGTTTACCTTCTAGTAAAGCAAAATATTTTTTTTTTGGATTGAAGGAAATGCCATATTTCTTGCATCTTTCAAAAATATGCTTCAGGTCATTTAAATGATTGTTTCTATCATTAGAATAGACTGTGATTTCATCTAAGTAAATGAAAACTAATTTATTAATCAAACCTTTGAAAGCAATATCCATAGCACGTTGAAATGTAGCACTTGCATTTATGATTCTGAAAGGCATCTTCTAATAAGCATATGTCCCCACTTGGTCATGAATGTTGTCTCTAATTTGTCATCTGTATTTACAAGAATTTGATTGTATCCTAAAAACCGGTCTACAAAAGACATTAATACAGAACCAACAACTGATTACAATATTTGCTCCATAGTAGGTAGAGTAAAGTTATCCTTTTGACAAGCTCTATTTAGATTTCTAAAATCAATACAAATCCTAATATCACCATTATTTTTCCTCATAGGGACCATATTTTATACCTATTTTGAGTGTCTAACAGGAAAGATTATTTTGGCTTTTAGAAGCTTGTTCAATTCAGATTTGATTTGACTTTCAAGGTTTAGGTGAATTTTCCTAAGCTTATGTTGCACTCGCTTTTCATTCGAAGTCATTGGTATGGTATGTTGAATTATAGAGGTATCGTAAGTCTTGAGATCTGCATAGTCCCAGGCAAAGACACCTTTATATGTTTTTAACAACATAATGAATGATATCCTTTCTTCAGATGATAAACCAAGCCCTAGGTTCAGATTTTGAGATTTTTCAGTTGAACGTAGGTTTACCACTTCAAATCTCAGGGTGGAACTATGAGTTTTGGAGTTGTTAGTCTTCTTGAATCTATCCTTTAAATCATAGAGATCTTCCATCTTAACTACAGAGTTCGGAATTAGGTTTTGATCTTGTTTATGGTTGATTTGCAGATCATGCTCATGTTCATCTATGATCTATTCCTCATAATACCCTTCTAATGTAAGGAAATCGATTATATCCGCATTATTATTAAACACTCTCCAATTTGTCACATTATCGAGAATGGATGGCCTAAAAACTAACTCTATTGAAAATCTATCTGGACTAAATTCTTTAGAAGGAATAAGCCTGGATGCCACATTAGTAAGTAAATCAGCACTTGCTTACAACCTGGGAACTGAAGAAATGTTAAAAGCAGTGAAATGCAAAGTAAGATTTTGGGCAAGAGATTGATAATGTTTAAGGTACCCAAATACACAATGAATTGTATTTCTTACCTATTTAACAATTATTTCAGAATCCCTATATACTTGCAAATATTTGACCCAATGGATTTATACAACCCTTGAATCAATGCTTCATATTCCGCGGTATTGTTAGTGCATTGAAATTCAAGTCTGCAAGCTAACATTATCTCTCCTTGCGGGTTGATTAGAATACATCTTGCACCTGCACCATCTTCAGATTTGGAGCCATCAAAATAAAGAGTCCAAAATAATGAATTATCTAAAATTTTATCTACTATATTTACACACTTTGAAGCCTCTGTTTGTGAAAAATTCTCTATTTGAGACACTACAACATCATTCAGAAAGGGGGACCTTTGAGCACTAAAAGATCCTAAAAATGACTCAGCTAAGTAATTACCAATGATATTATTGGTGAAGGCAATAGATTCATTGCTTCCCTCAAGATCATTGGCTCTATATTTCAAGAGCCTCTCTTAGACTATTTTGATTTTGTTTGGTTTGCCGTTGTGTGGTAGCAACATGTGACACCAATTAGTTGCGAAGTATTCATGCAACCTTTCAAACCAATCCCTACTTAGGATTAAACCATAAAATTCAAGGATATCAGCCACTAGAATATCGATTGTTTGTGAAACTTTTGTATTAGAGGAAAGCCTAATTGAAACTGATGCTATTTCTCCAAGTACCTCTAGTTCTTTTCCTATCCAACTGAACTATGTGTACTATAGATTTTTGAGGTGTAATATTTAATTTTGTGCACATGGTCCTTGGCATAATATTTGAAGAGGTGCCTGAATCAACAAGGAAATTATGGACATTTCTGTTGAAAATCTCATAAGTAAGAAGAAATGGAGGTGTATGAGAGATAGACCTATCACCTATCAGTAAGAAATCTATCGTATTTAATTTGTTTGAAGATTAGGCATGTTTTCCCATATCGTATGCACCTTGAGTAACTACAACAGATGGTAGAGGGGATACAAGAACTACTTTTAACTCTCTTAATAAAATTTTCTGTTGTTGCTTGAGTTTAGTGATTTCAAGTAAAGAAATTTTTGCTATTGTCTTTTTCATATCTTCGACTATGTTATATTCCACTGTAGCTGAGATTACAAATGTTTTGGAAGCATTTGGAGGATCTAGTGGAATAGGATTAGTTTGACTAGTCTTAGACTTCTTAATTATTGTTTTCTCCTTTAGAGGAGTAGCATTTTTCTGTTGTTGATTTATGGTAGACATATCAGGAGAGTTTTTACTTCTTTTAGTTACTAGCATAGCTTGTGCTTCTTCTTTAGTTGGAAGAATGAAATCCCACATTCCATTTATTTCAACTTCTTCTTTTGTTTCGACTTCCTCTTCAACAGGTGAGTCTTCTTCTGTTTCTTGATCAGATTAAGCATTTGAAATAATATTTGGTGGTTGTGATGCAACATAAGGGTTTTGTTTAAATGGGAAAAAAATTTTCTTGGGAGTAGAGGATTCTGCAACCTGCTTCTTGATTTCAACCATTTCATTGGACATGGTTTTTAACACTTTCTAAAGGCCTTCAAGATTGAAAGGGTCCTTTGAAGTTTTCTTTCTTGAATCATCCTTAAAGGTTACTTTATTTGACTTCCTTTTGTTTGTCTATGATCTCTTTTCTAAAGCAATAATCCTTCTTTCTATAAACAAGGCTTATTTCATGTTTTCTACAAGGGTATCCTTATTGGCTCTATCTACTCAAATTGCAATACTAAAAGGAAGAGAGGATATGTACCATTCTATTTGTACATCTACTGCAGGTTTTGAGGCAACTGGGATTTTGTTTAGTAACTTGTTAAATCTAGATTTGAAGTCTTTGATCCTTTCATCTGAATTTTCTTTTAAGTTAGAAAGACCATTAATTAAGGATGCAATGGTCCTGTCATCAACAAATTTCGTAGGAAATACTTCTTGAAAAGTATCCCAGTTTCTTATTGAACCTGCTGGAAGGGAAAAATACCAAGACCTAGCAGATCTTGCAAGATATAAGGAAACAGTCTGATTACAACATCTTCATGTGCAACTCCATTGAGATTCATGGCTAACATAAAGTTATTTAGATGTTCTTCAGCTCGAAGACCATCATCAGGGCTGTACTTAGGTAACCATTTTTCTGGGTTTATTGAGAAAGCATTTGGATTAACAACTAGTACAATGCTAGGGTTTGTCCAAGGTTGAGTTAGTTTATTGGCCATAGCTTGAGTCGAAGGCTGGGAAAATGAAAAGGTTGATCCAAAAGTAGTTATAGATGGTGAAGAACTTGCCACTGGGCTAGTACTACTAGTAGCTGTAGTAGTTGGAGAAGTGGATAGTTGGGAAGCAGTGGATTGAGTAGAAATGGATGGAAGGGTGATGTGATCTCGCTAGTATCTGATTTAGACCTTGATGTAATAACTTTCCTACATTGTGGAGGGATGGGAAACTCACAAGGTGTTATTCGAAGCTTTTCACTTTGCAATCTAGTTAATACACTAGTTTCTCGTAATGAGGAAGTAACGCTTTCTTCAGAAGCTTCGAGCCTCTTTGGTTTCTCGACAGAAATGGATATCTGTTCCAATTTATGTATCAAAAAATGGACTTCGGGAGACTCAGGAGTTTAATCTGGAGGAGGTGATTGTCTTACTACTTTAGGATATGAGGGAGATGTTTCTGCAACTTTAAATTTCTGATCCGAAGATTTTGAACGAGATCTAGAAGGTGTAGAAGTGGTGGAGGGTTTTGGACTCTTATGAATGTTTTTCATTTGATCTTTAGATATACCTGTCATTCATAGTTGGATGGCCCTTCTTCTAGTGCAAAAATGTTGAAGCCTCAGAGTTCTACTACTCCAACTTGGGGCATAACCACCTGGTCCAAATCTTAAGACAACTCCTTTTCCATTGAAAGTGGTGGCTCCGACTGGGGATAATGAGACCAGTTTCCTAGTATGGGTTTTAAAATGAGAGTGGGTGGTTTACGAGTGATTGCAATAGAATAATGATAACTCGAATGACCTATTCTATCATACAAATCTCTAGCTAACTTAATCTAATATAAACTCAAGTATTTCTATATAATATACGATCTACAAAATATCTACTTGACATGTGATAGTAAAGATCAATCACACATAAAACAGAGATGATAACGTGCAAAGATAATTTCTATGACTAAATAGTTAGTCAAAGAAATGTATAAACTATATCACATATGTGATGGTATATATATATGAAAATAAATAATCTCAGCTAGGCATCATACAATAGTGCAATTAATGCTTTGACAGAAAAAACATATCTCATATACAATTCATGAAAATAAAGTGTTGTCACTAATTAAACAGAAACATGGCTAATCATATAAGATAGAAGTACCATATATGTGAAGTTCTTCTCATCTGACTAATGACATAGATGAACTCCCACTAGTAGAAAATGAGAAATTAGTGACTAGGTGACTAAAAAATTTAGTCACCCCAACTTTTCCAAGTGAATTACTACCAAAAATGAGAAATCTTAAGTGACCAAACTAAAAACGACTAACATAAATCACTAATTTAGTCGCAGGTTCAAATATGTGACTATCTAATAAGTAATACAACTAAAAATGACTAACATGAATGACTAATTTAGTCTAAGAACAAAAGTCAAACTACCTAACAAGTACTACAATAATATGAATCTATTTTTTTATGTTAGGCATCTTAATTGTGTCAAGCAATCTAAACTTACAAGTGATAGGGGCTTAAAATGATGTTAAAGATTGGTTGAAAGGTTATCCTTCCTTGAACACTTTTTGATCCTCACATCGTGTATAGGTGAGCCAACTTTGCATTATTTATCTCTAATAATTTTTTATTTTAAAAATATATTATTTTAATAAAAAAAATATTTTATGTTATTTTTTAAAAATATATTCATTGAATCTAGTTCCAATTTGAAATTAATTTGAAGAAAGATTTTAATTTTTGAGACTATAATATCAAATAAAAACTACTTTAATTTGATATTAACTAACCTAGATCCATCTTAACCCCAGATATATCAAGCACCAAGAGGGATCCAATCTCTTGAGGTGAAAACTTTTTTTTCTAGTGAAAAACTTGAGGAAAGGTTTTCACGTGGAGAGATTGGATCCCTCTCGGAATTTGATAGTTATTGGTCAAAATGGATCTAGGTTGGTTATATAATACTATATAATATCTATATTTTTATTTGTGTCTCTTTGTTATTCCCTCTCTCTATTTCACCCCCAAAACATACACAAACTCGCTCTCCCTATCTTACCCTTCTCTGTCTATCTCTCTCTTCCCTTTATCTCCCTCTCTATCTATATCCTTCTCTCTATTCCCTCCCACTCTGCACCCTCCCTCAATCTCTCTCCATGACTCCCTTGTCACCCCCTCTCTCTCCATCTTTCTCCATCTATGTTTTTCTTGTTCCCTCCCACTCCTTTCCCCTCCAATTCCATCTCTCTCTCCTCATCTCTATATTCCTTCCTCTCTATCCGTTATCTCCAACCTCCCTCTATCTCTCCCTCTCTCTCTCTTCCATCCAACTCTATCACTATCTCCCCCCCTTTCTGTCCTTATCCATTTCTATGTATCCATCTCTCTCCCTTCCCCTTCTCTCCCTATCTCTAACCTCTCCTCTTATTTATCTTCCCTCCTCTCCTCTCTCCCTTCTCACTCCTTTGTCTCTCCACCTCTATCTTTCTATGTCTTTGTTCTTTCCTCCCTCTCTCTCCCACTCCAACTCCATCTCTCTCTCTCTCTCCTCTCTCTTCCTTCCTCTTTCTCCCTCTCTCCCACCTCACTCTCTGCACACCCACCACCCTCTCTTTCTCTCTCTCTCCGCCCTCCAACTTTTTCACTATCTCCCTCCCTCTCTCTGTCCCCTCCCCAACTCTCTCTTAAATTTGATCACATTGTA